>JBANSL010000074.1:42500-45000 GCA_037127255.1 Persicaria tinctoria | reverse complement strand
CATGGCAAGCAAAGTATGGGTAATTTGGCCGACACCCAGGCATTCCCACCTCTTCAAGGCCCCAACCCACCACCTCCCAACGTTGCTGGCCCTTCTAGGTGGCTAAAACCCCAAGGTGCATGGGCTAGCAAAGCGCCATGGGTGTCCAGGAACTCGGGTGTGGGCGGTAAGCTTGATTTTGTTGCACCCACTTCGGATTTTGTGAGCATCAAATGCTCGGAGGCTCTTCCCAAGCTTCAAGTATGGGGATGGTCTCTCTTGGGACAATATGTGGGATTCTATCCCGGTTTCCAAGCAATCAAGGAGGTCATGCGCCAATGGGGAGTCAAGACAAGGTATCGAGAAGAAGCGGGATGGATGATCTTCTCATTTGAGTCCGAGGATGCCATGAACGAGGTCTTACGAGGAGGTCCTTACAACATGTTCGGTAAGCCTCTAATCCTTAAACCTATTCCCGATAAATTTGCTTTCAATAGAAAAGATATTGCCACTATTCCTCTTTGGATTCGATTATTTGGGCTCCCAACCGAATATTGGCAATCGGATATCCTTGGGCGCATTGCTTCTCATTGTGGCAAGCCTTTGTTCATGGATAAGATCACCGAGGAGAGAACGAAGGGTTCATATGCTCGAGTTCTTGTTGAGGTGAATTTTGCTAAGGAACTTTGTCGTGAGGTTGTGCTGAAATTTGATGATGGAGTTGATCTTGAATGCAACTTCCTTTATGAAAATGAACCTTTCTATTGCACTTCTTGTTGCTCATTTGGTCATGGTATTGAGGGCTGCTCATTCAAAGAGAAAAGGCAAGGGGTGGGCACTAAAGCTAGGCCGATAAGAAAGAGTATTGCCAAGGAAAGGGAGGATGCGACTAGGGGCTCCAAGAAGGGCCCTAACACTCCCATCATTGGAGTCAAATCCTCCAACAACGATGTTTCTCAAGGTCATGATACTTCCTCTTTGGGGGGTAAGGGTCCAAATTCCAATCGGTTTCAAGCACTTCAAAATGAAACCGAAGAGAATGAACAACAAGTGAATGAAACTCCTATCTCAAAGGAGAAGAGTGAAACACATGGTGAGATTATGAGTGACACTCCTAAGTCCAAGGAGTTGAGAGAAACACATGGTGAGGAAAGGGGTAAGGGACAAAAGGGAGTGAAACACGGTGAGAACATAAAGTTTGTGAGCATAGAGGAACCACTCATCGACCACCAAGATTCATCGTCGGAGGAGGAAGACTCTAGTGAAGAGGAGGAGGGCGGAAGCTCGGACTCTTCTTCCGACAGTGGAGATAGCGCATATGTTTCCGGAGAGGAAGACCTTGAGGAGGGTCAAGTCGAAGATTGGCAAAGTGAAGAGGATGAAGAGGAGAATATACTTGTGCAAGTTAGGCCGAGCAAGCAAGCAAAGTCCAAACCGGGAGAAGTCAAACAGGGGGCTGTTTTCCAGAAATCCCAGGAAAGTTGTGACCTTGAGGGTGTGGGCCGAGTTGATACACAGGTTCAGGGTGCTAAGAGCTCTAAGCCGGACACTCATGTGCTCTCTACGTCATCTTCATCACTGGACAAAGGGAAGCGCAAGGTAACCGGGCAGGATAGCTTGTCTAAGGAGAGCCATCAATATGTAATGGCGCTTCCGACAACTAAGAAGGCTAGCAGAAAGCCTAAAGGGAAGAGGATAAAGGGGGGTGACGCCCATGGTACCCCATGACTATCCTAGCATGGAATGTCCAGGGGTTGTCCCTTCCCCGGAAACAAAAAGGAGTGAAGGAGTTGATTGGTAAGTATCGCATTTCTCTTTGTGGATTGTTTGAAACCAAGCTGGATTTGGGGACGAATATTGATATGCTTGCACAAAGGATTGGGGTCGGATGGCAAGGGGTATCTAACTTCCATCTTCACCCTAGAGCAAGGATCCTTGTGCTTTGGGACCCTACGATGATTCAAGTCACCGTGGAGGCCATGACTGCTCAGTTTGTGGCTTGCAAAGTAACTTGTGGTGTTACCAAGGAAACCTATGGAGCTTGCTTTGTATATGGGCTTCATAGCGTTGCTAGGAGGCGAGTCATATGGAATGAGCTCCGAACACTTTTTGAGGACAGCAACATGCCAAGATTAGTGCTGGGAGACTTTAATAATGTCATGAAAGCGGACGAAAGAATCAATGGTGCCCCGGTCACTATGTATGAGATGGGGCATATGATTGATGGCTGCTATGCCTTGGGTTTAGAAGATGCAAGAGCTGTCACCAATGGTGATTTTACTTGGCAAAAGGGGGCTGTTTGGAGCAAGATTGATAGAGTACTCCTCAATCAAGACTGGCTCACTCGGAATCTGGATTGCAAAGTTGCCTATGTTGAAAAATGGGAGCTTTCCGATCATATGTGTGCAATTGTGAGCATTGATGAAGATCGGAAGAGAGTAGGCCCTCGTCCTTTCCAGTTTCTCAATATGTGGACTTCTCATGAGCATTTCCATCGCATTGTCCAGCAAGGGTGGATCCG
>JBANSL010000074.1:35000-37500 GCA_037127255.1 Persicaria tinctoria | reverse complement strand
AGGGACCCCAGGTGCTCGGACACCAAGGCACCAAGGACCCCAGGTGCTCGGGCACCAAGGCACCAGGGTGCCGAGGTGCCCGGACGCCTAGGCTCCGGGGTGCGAGGTGCTCGGGTGCCAAGGGACCGGGTGCCGAGGTTATCGGGCAACAGGCTTCCGGGGTGCCGAGGTGCTCGGGCGCATGGGATCCGGGGTGCCGAGGCGCTCGGGCGACAAGGGGCCGGGTTCCGAGGTTCTCGGGCGTCAGGCTTCCGGGTGCCGAGGTGCTCGGGCGCATGGGATCCGGGGTTCCGAGGTGCTCGGACACCTTGGCACCAGGGTGCCGAGGTGCTCGGGCGCCAAGGGGCCGGGTGCCGAGGTTCTCGGGGGTCAGGCTTCCGGGGTGCCGAGGTGCTCGGGCACATGGGATCCGGGTGCCGAGGTGCTCGGGCACCTGGGCACCGGGGTGCCGTGGTGCTCGGGCGCCAAGGGGCCGGGTGCCGAGGTTCTCGGGCGTCAGGCTTCCGGGGTGCTCGGGTGGGGTTGTGTGGGGGCATCGGACATCGGACATCGATCACCTAGGCCACTGGGCGCCGAGGTGCTCGGTCACCAAGGCACCGGGGTGCCAGGGTGCTCGGGACATAGCGACAACGGACATCGAACATCGAGCGTTCTCATGAGGCATCGAGGGGGGTGCTCGGGCAAAAAGTGCCCGTGGTGTGTCGAAAGATGCCCCAAAAGCTTCCCATAGGCTCCCAAGCTCATTCCAAAATTTTCGATTTTTTCGAGTACCTCACCCCCCCTATAGTGCACTTATAGCAGTTTTGCCACCAACACCAACAGATACATGCCCTTTGGAGGCAAGTTATACAAAATTGAAACTTTAATTTTTGGAGTTCTAGTGATCCAAATGGCATGGGGTTTTTTTCTATATGAAGTTTAGGATGTTAGGAATCCCCCAATTTTTTTTGTTCCGAACATTTCTCAAAAAAATCCGACAATATCGGCCAATGCCATAATTGGTGTCGGGTGCTCCGAGGTGTCCGAGCAAAACTTTTATTTTTGGAGTTCTAGTGATCCAAATGGCATGGGGTTTTTTTCTATTGCAAGTTTAGGATGTTAGGAATCCCCCATTTTTTTTTGTTCCGAGCATTTCTCAAAAAAATCCGACAATATCGGCCAATGCCATAATTGGTGTCGGGTGCTCCGAGGTGTCCGAGCAAAACTTTTATTTTTGGAGTTCTAGTGATCCAAATGGCATGAGGTTTTCTTCTATTGCAAGTTTAGGATGTTAGGAATCCCCCATTTTTTTGTGTTCCGAGCATTTCCCCAAAAAATCCGACAATATCGACCAATGCCATAATTGGTGTCGGGTGCTCCGAGGTGTCCGAGCACCCACGCCCGAGGTGTCCGAGCACCTGTGTCCGGGGTGTCCGAGCACCATGTCCGGGGTGTCCGAGCACCATGTCCGAGCACCCATGTCCGAGGTGCCCGAGCACCCATGTCCGAGGTGTCCGAGCACCCTTGTCCGAGGTGCCCGAGCACCGGTGTCCGAGGTGTCCGAGCACCCCTGTCCGAGGTGTCCGAGCACCCCTGTCCGAGGTGTCCGAGCACCCTTGTCCGAGGTGCCCGAGCACCCATGCCCGAGGTGTCCGAGCACCCATGTCCGAGGTGCCCGAGCACCCTTGTCCGAGCTTCCGAGGTGTCCGAGCACCCTTGTCCGAGGTGTCCGAGCACCCATGTCCGAGGTGCCCGAGCACCCTTGTCCGAGCTTCTGAGGTGTCCGAGCACCCATGTCCGAGGTGTCCGAGCACCCGTGTCCGAGGTGTCCGAGCACCCGTGTCCGAGGTGTCCGAGCACCCTTGTCCGAGGTGCCCGAGCACCAGTGTCCGAGGTGTCCGAGCACCCATGCCCGAGGTGTCCGAGCACCCTTGTCCGAGGTGCCCGAGCACCCTTGTCCGAGCTTCCGAGGTGTCCGAGTACCCGTGTCCGAGGTGTCCGAGCACCCTTGTCCGAGGTGCCCGAGCACCAGTGTCCGAGGTGTCCGAGCACCCATGCCCGAGGTGTCCGAGCACCCATGTCCGAGGTGTCCGAGCACCCGTGTCCGAGGTGTCCGAGCACCCGTGTCCGAGGTGTCCGAGCACCCTTGTCCGAGGTGCCCGAGCACCAGTGTCCGAGGTGTCCGAGCACCCATGCCCGAGGTGTCCGAGCACCCTTGTCCGAGGTGCCCGAGCACCCTTGTCCGAGCTTCCGAGGTGTCCGAGTACCCGTGTCCGAGGTGTCCGAGCACCCTTGTCCGAGGTGCCCGAGCACCCATGTCCGAGGTGTCCGAGCACCAGTGTCCGAGGTGTCCGAGCACCCATGCGCGAGGTGTCCGAGCACCCATGTCCGAGGTGTCCGAGCACCCTTGTCCGAGGTGTCCGAGCACCCATGTCCGAGGTGTCCGAGCACCCTTGTCCGAGGTGTCCGAGCTTCCGAGGTGTCCGAGCTTCCGAGGTGTCCGAGCACCCTTGTCCGAGGT
>JBANSL010000074.1:15000-17500 GCA_037127255.1 Persicaria tinctoria | reverse complement strand
GAGTGAAACACATGGTGAGATTATGAGTGACACTCCTAAGTCCAAGGAGTTGAGAGAAACACATGGTGAGGAAAGGGGTAAGGGACAAAAGGGAGTGAAACACGGTGAGAACATAAAGTTTGTGAGCATAGAGGAACCACTCATCGACCACCAAGATTCATCGTCGGAGGAGGAAGACTCTAGTGAAGAGGAGGAGGGCGGAAGCTCGGACTCTTCTTCCGACAGTGGAGATAGCGCATATGTTTCCGGAGAGGAAGACCTTGAGGAGGGTCAAGTCGAAGATTGGCAAAGTGAAGAGGATGAAGAGGAGAATATACTTGTGCAAGTTAGGCCGAGCAAGCAAGCAAAGTCCAAACCGGGAGAAGTCAAACAGGGGGCTGTTTTCCAGAAATCCCAGGAAAGTTGTGACCTTGAGGGTGTGGGCCGAGTTGATACACAGGTTCAGGGTGCTAAGAGCTCTAAGCCGGACACTCATGTGCTCTCTACGTCATCTTCATCACTGGACAAAGGGAAGCGCAAGGTAACCGGGCAGGATAGCTTGTCTAAGGAGAGCCATCAATATGTAATGGCGCTTCCGACAACTAAGAAGGCTAGCAGAAAGCCTAAAGGGAAGAGGATAAAGGGGGGTGACGCCCATGGTACCCCATGACTATCCTAGCATGGAATGTCCAGGGGTTGTCCCTTCCCCGGAAACAAAAAGGAGTGAAGGAGTTGATTGGTAAGTATCGCATTTCTCTTTGTGGATTGTTTGAAACCAAGCTGGATTTGGGGACGAATATTGATATGCTTGCACAAAGGATTGGGGTCGGATGGCAAGGGGTATCTAACTTCCATCTTCACCCTAGAGCAAGGATCCTTGTGCTTTGGGACCCTACGATGATTCAAGTCACCGTGGAGGCCATGACTGCTCAGTTTGTGGCTTGCAAAGTAACTTGTGGTGTTACCAAGGAAACCTATGGAGCTTGCTTTGTATATGGGCTTCATAGCGTTGCTAGGAGGCGAGTCATATGGAATGAGCTCCGAACACTTTTTGAGGACAGCAACATGCCAAGATTAGTGCTGGGAGACTTTAATAATGTCATGAAAGCGGACGAAAGAATCAATGGTGCCCCGGTCACTATGTATGAGATGGGGCATATGATTGATGGCTGCTATGCCTTGGGTTTAGAAGATGCAAGAGCTGTCACCAATGGTGATTTTACTTGGCAAAAGGGGGCTGTTTGGAGCAAGATTGATAGAGTACTCCTCAATCAAGACTGGCTCACTCGGAATCTGGATTGCAAAGTTGCCTATGTTGAAAAATGGGAGCTTTCCGATCATATGTGTGCAATTGTGAGCATTGATGAAGATCGGAAGAGAGTAGGCCCTCGTCCTTTCCAGTTTCTCAATATGTGGACTTCTCATGAGCATTTCCATCGCATTGTCCAGCAAGGGTGGATCCGAGGAGTTTCTGGAACTGCCCAGTACCGTATGTGCCAGCTTATGAAAGGTTTGAAAGCTCCGCTTCGTACCTTGAATCAAGTCCACTTCAGTCATATAAGCTCTCGGGTTGCTAGAGCTCGAAGTGACTATGATGTTGTACTCAAAGGGCTGCGTGCTCACCCATCTTCCCCGGAACTTCTTGAGAAAGCCGCTGAGTACAAAAAGAAAGCTATTTGGCTCTCGAAAGCGGAATACAGTTTCCTAGCCCAGCAAGCCAAGGTAAAATATGTTATTAATGCCGATAAATGCACTAAGTATTTTCATGGCATCATGAGACGGAATGCTAGACGTTCGGCCATTCCTAGCATCTTGACTCAAAGAGGTGAGTCGACGGAGAATCTGTATGAAGTGGGGCAGCAATTTGTGCAACACTTCACATCGATTCTGGGCACACATCAGCCGGTTTCCCTCCCATCAAGACAAGCCTTTGTTCAGGGCCCTAAGTTTTCCGAGGAGCAGCAGCGTTGTCTAGACGCTATGGTAACCGATTCTGAAATCCGAGAAGCCTTATGGGACATTGGAGACGACAAGGCGCCGGGTCCTGATGGCTTCTCCTCAAAATTCTTCAAAGATACTTGGAGCACAACCGGGAATCTATTGAAAGAAGCCATTAAGGAATTCTTCAAGACTGGGAAGCTTCTCAAACAGCTCAACCACTCGGTTATTTCTCTCATTCCGAAGGTGGAGGTTCCGCAAAGGGTTGAGCATTTCCGGCCTATCTCTTGTTGCAACGTCGCATACAAGGTAATCTCTAAAATCATGACTAAGAGATTAGCTATTTGCCTTCCTTATGTTATTGATCAAGCACAAGCCGGCTTTGTTAAGGGCCGATTGATGCAAGAGAATATTTTTCTGGTCCAAGAAATACTTAGAACATACAATGTTAAGCGAGGAGTCAAACGATGCTTCCTTAACATTGATGTGGCTAAGGCATATGACACGGTCTCTTGGGACTTCCTGAAATTTGCTTTGGATGAGCTTGGAGCACCTAGTAAGTTCTCCAAGTGGGTGATGGAAT
>JBANSL010000074.1:7500-10000 GCA_037127255.1 Persicaria tinctoria | reverse complement strand
AATGGCATGGGGTTTTTTTCTATTGCAAGTTTAGGATGTTAGGAATCCCCCATTTTTTTTTGTTCCGAGCATTTCTCAAAAAAATCCGACAATATCGGCCAATGCCATAATTGGTGTCGGGTGCTCCGAGGTGTCCGAGCAAAACTTTTATTTTTGGAGTTCTAGTGATCCAAATGGCATGAGGTTTTCTTCTATTGCAAGTTTAGGATGTTAGGAATCCCCCATTTTTTTGTGTTCCGAGCATTTCCCCAAAAAATCCGACAATATCGACCAATGCCATAATTGGTGTCGGGTGCTCCGAGGTGTCCGAGCACCCACGCCCGAGGTGTCCGAGCACCTGTGTCCGGGGTGTCCGAGCACCATGTCCGGGGTGTCCGAGCACCATGTCCGAGCACCCATGTCCGAGGTGCCCGAGCACCCATGTCCGAGGTGTCCGAGCACCCTTGTCCGAGGTGCCCGAGCACCGGTGTCCGAGGTGTCCGAGCACCCCTGTCCGAGGTGTCCGAGCACCCCTGTCCGAGGTGTCCGAGCACCCTTGTCCGAGGTGCCCGAGCACCCATGCCCGAGGTGTCCGAGCACCCATGTCCGAGGTGCCCGAGCACCCTTGTCCGAGCTTCCGAGGTGTCCGAGCACCCTTGTCCGAGGTGTCCGAGCACCCATGTCCGAGGTGCCCGAGCACCCTTGTCCGAGCTTCTGAGGTGTCCGAGCACCCATGTCCGAGGTGTCCGAGCACCCGTGTCCGAGGTGTCCGAGCACCCGTGTCCGAGGTGTCCGAGCACCCTTGTCCGAGGTGCCCGAGCACCAGTGTCCGAGGTGTCCGAGCACCCATGCCCGAGGTGTCCGAGCACCCTTGTCCGAGGTGCCCGAGCACCCTTGTCCGAGCTTCCGAGGTGTCCGAGTACCCGTGTCCGAGGTGTCCGAGCACCCTTGTCCGAGGTGCCCGAGCACCAGTGTCCGAGGTGTCCGAGCACCCATGCCCGAGGTGTCCGAGCACCCATGTCCGAGGTGTCCGAGCACCCGTGTCCGAGGTGTCCGAGCACCCGTGTCCGAGGTGTCCGAGCACCCTTGTCCGAGGTGCCCGAGCACCAGTGTCCGAGGTGTCCGAGCACCCATGCCCGAGGTGTCCGAGCACCCTTGTCCGAGGTGCCCGAGCACCCTTGTCCGAGCTTCCGAGGTGTCCGAGTACCCGTGTCCGAGGTGTCCGAGCACCCTTGTCCGAGGTGCCCGAGCACCCATGTCCGAGGTGTCCGAGCACCAGTGTCCGAGGTGTCCGAGCACCCATGCGCGAGGTGTCCGAGCACCCATGTCCGAGGTGTCCGAGCACCCTTGTCCGAGGTGTCCGAGCACCCATGTCCGAGGTGTCCGAGCACCCTTGTCCGAGGTGTCCGAGCTTCCGAGGTGTCCGAGCTTCCGAGGTGTCCGAGCACCCTTGTCCGAGGTGCCCGAGCACCCTTGTCCGAGCTTCCGAGGTGTCCGAGTACCCGTGTCCGAGGTGTCCGAGCACCCTTGTCCGAGGTGCCCGAGCACCAGTGTCCGAGGTGTCCGAGCACCCATGTGCGAGGTGTCCGAGCACCAGTGTCCGAGGTGTCCGAGCACCCATGCGCGAGGTGTCCGAGCACCCATGTCCGAGGTGTCCGAGCACCCTTGTCCGAGGTGCCCGAGCACCCTTGTCCGAGCTTCCGAGGTGTCCGAGTACCCGTGTCCGAGGTGTCCGAGCACCCTTGTCCGAGGTGCCCGAGCACCCTTGTCCGAGCTTCCGAGGTGTCCGAGTACCCGTGTCCGAGGTGTCCGAGCACCCTTGTCCGAGGTGCCCGAGCACCAGTGTCCGAGGTGTCCGAGAACCCATGATCGAGGTGCCCGAGCACCCGTGTCCGAGGTGTCCGAGCACCCGTGTCCGAGGTGTCCGAGCACCCTTGTCCGAGGTGCCCGAGCACCAGTGTCCGAGGTGTCCGAGCACCCATGCCCGAGGTGTCCGAGCACCCTTGTCCGAGGTGCCCGAGCACCCTTGTCCGAGCTTCCGAGGTGTCCGAGTACCCGTGTCCGAGGTGTCCGAGCACCCTTGTCCGAGGTGCCCGAGCACCCATGTCCGAGGTGTCCGAGCACCCATGTCCGAGGTGTCCGAGCACCCGTGTCCGAGGTGCCCGAGCACCCTTGTCCGAGGTGCCCGAGCACCCATGCCCGAGGTGTCCGAGCACCCTTGTCCGAGGTGCCCGAGCACCCTTGTCCGAGCTTCCGAGGTGTCCGAGCACCCTTGTCCGAGGTGTCCGAGCACCCATGTCCGAGGTGCCCGAGCACCCTTGTCCGAGCTTCTGAGGTGTCCGAGCACCCATGTCCGAGGTGTCCGAGCACCCGTGTCCGAGGTGTCCGAGCACCCGTGTCCGAGGTGTCCGAGCACCCTTGTCCGAGGTGCCCGAGCACCAGTGTCCGAGGTGTCCGAGCACCCATGCCCGAGGTGTCCGAGCACCCTTGTCCGAGGTGCCCGAGCACCCTTGTCCGAGCT
>JBANSL010000073.1:30000-32500 GCA_037127255.1 Persicaria tinctoria | reverse complement strand
GCTCCGAGGTGTCCGAGCAAAACTTTTATTTTTGGAGTTCTAGTGATCCAAATGGCATGAGGTTTTCTTCTATTGCAAGTTTAGGATGTTAGGAATCCCCCATTTTTTTGTGTTCCGAGCATTTCCCCAAAAAATCCGACAATATCGACCAATGCCATAATTGGTGTCGGGTGCTCCGAGGTGTCCGAGCACCCACGCCCGAGGTGTCCGAGCACCTGTGTCCGGGGTGTCCGAGCACCATGTCCGGGGTGTCCGAGCACCATGTCCGAGCACCCATGTCCGAGGTGCCCGAGCACCCATGTCCGAGGTGTCCGAGCACCCTTGTCCGAGGTGCCCGAGCACCGGTGTCCGAGGTGTCCGAGCACCCCTGTCCGAGGTGTCCGAGCACCCCTGTCCGAGGTGTCCGAGCACCCTTGTCCGAGGTGCCCGAGCACCCATGCCCGAGGTGTCCGAGCACCCATGTCCGAGGTGCCCGAGCACCCTTGTCCGAGCTTCCGAGGTGTCCGAGCACCCTTGTCCGAGGTGTCCGAGCACCCATGTCCGAGGTGCCCGAGCACCCTTGTCCGAGCTTCTGAGGTGTCCGAGCACCCATGTCCGAGGTGTCCGAGCACCCGTGTCCGAGGTGTCCGAGCACCCGTGTCCGAGGTGTCCGAGCACCCTTGTCCGAGGTGCCCGAGCACCAGTGTCCGAGGTGTCCGAGCACCCATGCCCGAGGTGTCCGAGCACCCTTGTCCGAGGTGCCCGAGCACCCTTGTCCGAGCTTCCGAGGTGTCCGAGTACCCGTGTCCGAGGTGTCCGAGCACCCTTGTCCGAGGTGCCCGAGCACCAGTGTCCGAGGTGTCCGAGCACCCATGCCCGAGGTGTCCGAGCACCCATGTCCGAGGTGTCCGAGCACCCGTGTCCGAGGTGTCCGAGCACCCGTGTCCGAGGTGTCCGAGCACCCTTGTCCGAGGTGCCCGAGCACCAGTGTCCGAGGTGTCCGAGCACCCATGCCCGAGGTGTCCGAGCACCCTTGTCCGAGGTGCCCGAGCACCCTTGTCCGAGCTTCCGAGGTGTCCGAGTACCCGTGTCCGAGGTGTCCGAGCACCCTTGTCCGAGGTGCCCGAGCACCCATGTCCGAGGTGTCCGAGCACCAGTGTCCGAGGTGTCCGAGCACCCATGCGCGAGGTGTCCGAGCACCCATGTCCGAGGTGTCCGAGCACCCTTGTCCGAGGTGTCCGAGCACCCATGTCCGAGGTGTCCGAGCACCCTTGTCCGAGGTGTCCGAGCTTCCGAGGTGTCCGAGCTTCCGAGGTGTCCGAGCACCCTTGTCCGAGGTGCCCGAGCACCCTTGTCCGAGCTTCCGAGGTGTCCGAGTACCCGTGTCCGAGGTGTCCGAGCACCCTTGTCCGAGGTGCCCGAGCACCAGTGTCCGAGGTGTCCGAGCACCCATGTGCGAGGTGTCCGAGCACCAGTGTCCGAGGTGTCCGAGCACCCATGCGCGAGGTGTCCGAGCACCCATGTCCGAGGTGTCCGAGCACCCTTGTCCGAGGTGCCCGAGCACCCTTGTCCGAGCTTCCGAGGTGTCCGAGTACCCGTGTCCGAGGTGTCCGAGCACCCTTGTCCGAGGTGCCCGAGCACCCTTGTCCGAGCTTCCGAGGTGTCCGAGTACCCGTGTCCGAGGTGTCCGAGCACCCTTGTCCGAGGTGCCCGAGCACCAGTGTCCGAGGTGTCCGAGAACCCATGATCGAGGTGCCCGAGCACCCGTGTCCGAGGTGTCCGAGCACCCGTGTCCGAGGTGTCCGAGCACCCTTGTCCGAGGTGCCCGAGCACCAGTGTCCGAGGTGTCCGAGCACCCATGCCCGAGGTGTCCGAGCACCCTTGTCCGAGGTGCCCGAGCACCCTTGTCCGAGCTTCCGAGGTGTCCGAGTACCCGTGTCCGAGGTGTCCGAGCACCCTTGTCCGAGGTGCCCGAGCACCCATGTCCGAGGTGTCCGAGCACCCATGTCCGAGGTGTCCGAGCACCCGTGTCCGAGGTGCCCGAGCACCCTTGTCCGAGGTGCCCGAGCACCCATGCCCGAGGTGTCCGAGCACCCTTGTCCGAGGTGCCCGAGCACCCTTGTCCGAGCTTCCGAGGTGTCCGAGCACCCTTGTCCGAGGTGTCCGAGCACCCATGTCCGAGGTGCCCGAGCACCCTTGTCCGAGCTTCTGAGGTGTCCGAGCACCCATGTCCGAGGTGTCCGAGCACCCGTGTCCGAGGTGTCCGAGCACCCGTGTCCGAGGTGTCCGAGCACCCTTGTCCGAGGTGCCCGAGCACCAGTGTCCGAGGTGTCCGAGCACCCATGCCCGAGGTGTCCGAGCACCCTTGTCCGAGGTGCCCGAGCACCCTTGTCCGAGCTTCCGAGGTGTCCGAGTACCCGTGTCCGAGGTGTCCGAGCACCCTTGTCCGAGGTGCCCGAGCACCAGTGTCCGAGGTGTCCGAGCACCCATGCCCGAGGTGTCCGAGCACCCATGTCCGAGG
>JBANSL010000073.1:7500-10000 GCA_037127255.1 Persicaria tinctoria | reverse complement strand
GGTGCCGAGGTTCTCGGGCGTCAGGCTTCCGGGGTGCTCGGGTGGGGTTGTGTGGGGGCATCGGACATCGGACATCGATCACCTAGGCCACTGGGCGCCGAGGTGCTCGGTCACCAAGGCACCGGGGTGCCAGGGTGCTCGGGACATAGCGACAACGGACATCGAACATCGAGCGTTCTCATGAGGCATCGAGGGGGGTGCTCGGGCAAAAAGTGCCCGTGGTGTGTCGAAAGATGCCCCAAAAGCTTCCCATAGGCTCCCAAGCTCATTCCAAAATTTTCGATTTTTTCGAGTACCTCACCCCCCCTATAGTGCACTTATAGCAGTTTTGCCACCAACACCAACAGATACATGCCCTTTGGAGGCAAGTTATACAAAATTGAAACTTTAATTTTTGGAGTTCTAGTGATCCAAATGGCATGGGGTTTTTTTCTATATGAAGTTTAGGATGTTAGGAATCCCCCAATTTTTTTTGTTCCGAACATTTCTCAAAAAAATCCGACAATATCGGCCAATGCCATAATTGGTGTCGGGTGCTCCGAGGTGTCCGAGCAAAACTTTTATTTTTGGAGTTCTAGTGATCCAAATGGCATGGGGTTTTTTTCTATTGCAAGTTTAGGATGTTAGGAATCCCCCATTTTTTTTTGTTCCGAGCATTTCTCAAAAAAATCCGACAATATCGGCCAATGCCATAATTGGTGTCGGGTGCTCCGAGGTGTCCGAGCAAAACTTTTATTTTTGGAGTTCTAGTGATCCAAATGGCATGAGGTTTTCTTCTATTGCAAGTTTAGGATGTTAGGAATCCCCCATTTTTTTGTGTTCCGAGCATTTCCCCAAAAAATCCGACAATATCGACCAATGCCATAATTGGTGTCGGGTGCTCCGAGGTGTCCGAGCACCCACGCCCGAGGTGTCCGAGCACCTGTGTCCGGGGTGTCCGAGCACCATGTCCGGGGTGTCCGAGCACCATGTCCGAGCACCCATGTCCGAGGTGCCCGAGCACCCATGTCCGAGGTGTCCGAGCACCCTTGTCCGAGGTGCCCGAGCACCGGTGTCCGAGGTGTCCGAGCACCCCTGTCCGAGGTGTCCGAGCACCCCTGTCCGAGGTGTCCGAGCACCCTTGTCCGAGGTGCCCGAGCACCCATGCCCGAGGTGTCCGAGCACCCATGTCCGAGGTGCCCGAGCACCCTTGTCCGAGCTTCCGAGGTGTCCGAGCACCCTTGTCCGAGGTGTCCGAGCACCCATGTCCGAGGTGCCCGAGCACCCTTGTCCGAGCTTCTGAGGTGTCCGAGCACCCATGTCCGAGGTGTCCGAGCACCCGTGTCCGAGGTGTCCGAGCACCCGTGTCCGAGGTGTCCGAGCACCCTTGTCCGAGGTGCCCGAGCACCAGTGTCCGAGGTGTCCGAGCACCCATGCCCGAGGTGTCCGAGCACCCTTGTCCGAGGTGCCCGAGCACCCTTGTCCGAGCTTCCGAGGTGTCCGAGTACCCGTGTCCGAGGTGTCCGAGCACCCTTGTCCGAGGTGCCCGAGCACCAGTGTCCGAGGTGTCCGAGCACCCATGCCCGAGGTGTCCGAGCACCCATGTCCGAGGTGTCCGAGCACCCGTGTCCGAGGTGTCCGAGCACCCGTGTCCGAGGTGTCCGAGCACCCTTGTCCGAGGTGCCCGAGCACCAGTGTCCGAGGTGTCCGAGCACCCATGCCCGAGGTGTCCGAGCACCCTTGTCCGAGGTGCCCGAGCACCCTTGTCCGAGCTTCCGAGGTGTCCGAGTACCCGTGTCCGAGGTGTCCGAGCACCCTTGTCCGAGGTGCCCGAGCACCCATGTCCGAGGTGTCCGAGCACCAGTGTCCGAGGTGTCCGAGCACCCATGCGCGAGGTGTCCGAGCACCCATGTCCGAGGTGTCCGAGCACCCTTGTCCGAGGTGTCCGAGCACCCATGTCCGAGGTGTCCGAGCACCCTTGTCCGAGGTGTCCGAGCTTCCGAGGTGTCCGAGCTTCCGAGGTGTCCGAGCACCCTTGTCCGAGGTGCCCGAGCACCCTTGTCCGAGCTTCCGAGGTGTCCGAGTACCCGTGTCCGAGGTGTCCGAGCACCCTTGTCCGAGGTGCCCGAGCACCAGTGTCCGAGGTGTCCGAGCACCCATGTGCGAGGTGTCCGAGCACCAGTGTCCGAGGTGTCCGAGCACCCATGCGCGAGGTGTCCGAGCACCCATGTCCGAGGTGTCCGAGCACCCTTGTCCGAGGTGCCCGAGCACCCTTGTCCGAGCTTCCGAGGTGTCCGAGTACCCGTGTCCGAGGTGTCCGAGCACCCTTGTCCGAGGTGCCCGAGCACCCTTGTCCGAGCTTCCGAGGTGTCCGAGTACCCGTGTCCGAGGTGTCCGAGCACCCTTGTCCGAGGTGCCCGAGCACCAGTGTCCGAGGTGTCCGAGAACCCATGATCGAGGTGCCCGAGCACCCGTGTCCGAGGTGTCCGAGCACCCGTGTCCGAGGTGTCCGAGCACCCTT
>JBANSL010000072.1:7500-10000 GCA_037127255.1 Persicaria tinctoria | reverse complement strand
GGGTGCTCGGACACCCCGGACACGGGTGCTCGGGCACCTCGGACATTGGTGCTCGGACACCTCGAAAGCTCGGACATGGGTGCTCGGGCACCTCGGACATGGGTGCTCGGACACCTAGGACACGGTTGCTCGGACACCTCGGACACGGGTGCTCGGACACCTCGGACACTGGTGCCCGGGCACCTCGGACATGGGTGCTCGGACACCTCGGACACGGGTGCTCGGACACCTCGGACATGGGTGCTCGGACACCTCGGACACTGGTGCTCGGGTACCTCGGACATGGGTGCTCGGACACCTCGGACAAGGGTGCTCGGACACCTCGGAAGCTCGGACATGGGTGCTCGGACACCTCGGACACTGGTGCTCGGGCACCTTGGAAGCTCGGACATGGGTGCTCGGACACCCCGGACACGGGTGCTCGGGCACCTCGGACATTGGTGCTCGGACACCTCGAAAGCTCGGACATGGGTGCTCGGGCACCTCGGACATGGGTGCTCGGACACCTAGGACACGGGTGCTCGGACACCTCGGACACGGGTGCTCGGACACCTCGGACACTGGTGCCCGGGCACCTCGGACACGGGTGCTCGGAAACCTCGGACACGGGTGCTCGGACACCTCGGACATGGGTGCTCGGACACCTCGGACACTGGTGCTCGGGTACGTCGGACATGGGTGCTCGGACACCTCGGACAAGGGTGCTCGGACACCTCGGAAGCTCGGACATGGGTGCTCGGACACCTCGGACACTGGTGCTCGGGCACCTTGGAAGCTCGGACACGGGTGCTCGGACACCCCGGACACGGGTGCTCGGGCACCTCGGACATTGGTGCTCGGACACCTCGAAAGCTCGGACATGGGTGCTCGGGCACCTCGGACATGGGTGCTCGGACACCTAGGACACGGTTGCTCGGACACCTCGGACACGGGTGCTCGGACACCTCGGACACTGGTGCCCGGGCACCTCGGACATGGGTGCTCGGACACCTCGGACACGGGTGCTCGGACACCTCGGACATGGGTGCTCGGACACCTCGGACACTGGTGCTCGGGTACCTCGGACATGGGTGCTCGGACACCTCGGACAAGGGTGCTCGGACACCTCGGAAGCTCGGACATGGGTGCTCGGACACCTCGGACACTGGTGCTCGGGCACCTTGGAAGCTCGGACATGGGTGCTCGGACACCCCGGACACGGGTGCTCGGGCACCTCGGACATTGGTGCTCGGACACCTCGAAAGCTCGGACATGGGTGCTCGGGCACCTCGGACATGGGTGCTCGGACACCTAGGACACGGGTGCTCGGACACCTCGGACACGGGTGCCCGGACACTGGTGCCCGGGCACCTCGGACATGGGTGCTCGGACACCTCGGACACTGGTGCTCGGGCACCTCGGGTGCTCGGACACCTCAGACACAGGTGCTCGGACACCTCGGACACAGGTGCTCGGACACCTCGGACACTGGTGCTCGGGCACCTTGGAAGCTCGGACATGGGTGCTCGGACACCTCGAACACTGGTGCTCGGGCACCTAGGAAGCTCGGACATGGGTGCTCGGACACCTCGGACACAGGTGCTCGGACACCCCGGACACGGGTGCTCGGGCACCTCGGACATTGGTGCTCGGACACCTCGAAAGCTCGGACATGGGTGCTCGGGCACCTCGGACACAGGTGCTCGGACACCCCGGACACAGGTGCTCGGACACCCCGGAGCACCCGACACCAATTATGGCATTGGCCGATATTGTCGGATTTTTTTGAGAAATGCTCGGAACACAAAAAAATGGGGGATTCCTAACATCCTAAACTTGCAATAGAAGAAAACCCCATGCAATTTGGATCACTAGAACTCCAAAAATAAAAGTTTTTCTCGGACACCTCGGAGCAGCCAACACCAATTATGGCATTGGCCGATATTGTCGGATTTTTTTGAGAAATGCTCGGAACAAAATAAAATGGGGGATTCCTAACATCCTAAACTTGCAATAGAAAAAAACCCCATGCCATTTGGATCACTAGAACTCCAAAAATAAAAGTTTTACTCGGACACCTCGGAGCACCCGACACCAATTATGGCATTGGCCGATATCGTCGGATTTTTTTGAGAAATGTTCGGAACAAAAAAAATTGGGGGATTCCTAACATCCTAAACTTGAAGTAGAAAAAAACCCCATGCCATTTGGATCACTAGAACTCCAAAAATTAAAGTTTCAATTTTGTATAACTCGCCTCTAAAGGGCCTGTATCTGTTGGTGTTGGTGGCAAAACTGCTATAAGTGCACTATAGGGGGGGTGAGGTACTCGAAAAAATCGAAAATTTTGGAATGAGCTTGGGAGCCTATGGGAAGCTTTTGGGGCATCTTTCGACACACCACGGGCACTTTTTGCCCGAGCACCCCCCTCGATGCCTCATGAGAACGCTCGATGTCCGATGTCCGTTGTCGCTATGTCCTGAGCACCCTGGCACCCCGGTGCCTTGGTGATCGAGCACCT
>JBANSL010000071.1:7500-10000 GCA_037127255.1 Persicaria tinctoria | reverse complement strand
GGACACCAAGGCACCAAGGTGCCGAGGTGCCCGGGCGCCTAGGCTCCGGGGTGCGAGGTGCTCGGGTGCCAAGGGACTGGGTGCCGAGGTTATCGGGCAACAGGCTTCCGGGGTGCCGAGGTGCTCGGGCTCATGGGATCCGGGGTGCCGAGGTGCTCGGGCGACAAGGGGCCGGGTGCCAAGGTTCTCGGGCGTCAGGCTTCCGGGTGCCGAGGTGCTCGGGCGCATGGGATCCGGGGTGCCGAGGTGCTCGGACACCTTGGCACCAGGGTGCCGAGGTGTTCGGGCGCCAAGGGGCCGGGTGCCGAGGTTCTCGGGGGTCAGGCTTCCGGGGTGCCGAGGTGCTCGGGCGCATGGGATCCGGGTGCCGAGGTGCTCGGACACCAAGGCACCGGGGTGCCGAGGTGCTCGGGCGCCAAGGGGCCGGGTGCCGAGGTTCTCGTGCGTCAGGCTTCCGGGGTGCTCGAGTGGGGTTGTGTGGGGGCATCGGACATCGGACATCGATCACCAAGGCCACTGGGCGCCAAGGTGCTCGATCACCAAGGCACCGGGGTGCCAGGGTGCTCAGGACATAGCGACAACGGACATCGGACATCGAGCGTTCTCATGAGGCATCGAGGGGGGTGCTCGGGCAAAAAGTGCCCGTGGTGTGTCGAAAGATGCCCCAAAAGCTTCCCATAGGCTCCCAAGCTCATTCCAAAATTTTCGATTTTTTCGAGTACCTCACCCCCCCTATAGTGCACTTATAGCAGTTTTGCCACCAACACCAACAGATACAGGCCCTTTAGAGGCGAGTTATACAAAATTGAAACTTTAATTTTTGGAGTTCTAGTGATCCAAATGGCATGGGGTTTTTTTCTACTTCAAGTTTAGGATGTTAGGAATCCCCCAATTTTTTTTGTTCCGAACATTTCTCAAAAAAATCCGACGATATCGGCCAATGCCATAATTGGTGTCGGGTGCTCCGAGGTGTCCGAGTAAAACTTTTATTTTTGGAGTTCTAGTGATCCAAATGGCATGGGGTTTTTTTCTATTGCAAGTTTAGGATGTTAGGAATCCCCCATTTTATTTTGTTCCGAGCATTTCTCAAAAAAATCCGACAATATCGGCCAATGCCATAATTGGTGTTGGCTGCTCCGAGGTGTCCGAGAAAAACTTTTATTTTTGGAGTTCTAGTGATCCAAATTGCATGGGGTTTTCTTCTATTGCAAGTTTAGGATGTTAGGAATCCCCCATTTTTTTGTGTTCCGAGCATTTCTCAAAAAAATCCGACAATATCGGCCAATGCCATAATTGGTGTCGGGTGCTCCGGGGTGTCCGAGCACCTGTGTCCGGGGTGTCCGAGCACCTGTGTCCGAGGTGCCCGAGCACCCATGTCCGAGCTTTCGAGGTGTCCGAGCACCAATGTCCGAGGTGCCCGAGCACCCGTGTCCGGGGTGTCCGAGCACCTGTGTCCGAGGTGTCCGAGCACCCATGTCCGAGCTTCCTAGGTGCCCGAGCACCAGTGTTCGAGGTGTCCGAGCACCCATGTCCGAGCTTCCAAGGTGCCCGAGCACCAGTGTCCGAGGTGTCCGAGCACCTGTGTCCGAGGTGTCCGAGCACCTGTGTCTGAGGTGTCCGAGCACCCGAGGTGCCCGAGCACCAGTGTCCGAGGTGTCCGAGCACCCATGTCCGAGGTGCCCGGGCACCAGTGTCCGGGCACCCGTGTCCGAGGTGTCCGAGCACCCGTGTCCTAGGTGTCCGAGCACCCATGTCCGAGGTGCCCGAGCACCCATGTCCGAGCTTTCGAGGTGTCCGAGCACCAATGTCCGAGGTGCCCGAGCACCCGTGTCCGGGGTGTCCGAGCACCCATGTCCGAGCTTCCAAGGTGCCCGAGCACCAGTGTCCGAGGTGTCCGAGCACCCATGTCCGAGCTTCCGAGGTGTCCGAGCACCCTTGTCCGAGGTGTCCGAGCACCCATGTCCGAGGTACCCGAGCACCAGTGTCCGAGGTGTCCGAGCACCCATGTCCGAGGTGTCCGAGCACCCGTGTCCGAGGTGTCCGAGCACCCATGTCCGAGGTGCCCGGGCACCAGTGTCCGAGGTGTCCGAGCACCCGTGTCCGAGGTGTCCGAGCAACCGTGTCCTAGGTGTCCGAGCACCCATGTCCGAGGTGCCCGAGCACCCATGTCCGAGCTTTCGAGGTGTCCGAGCACCAATGTCCGAGGTGCCCGAGCACCCGTGTCCGGGGTGTCCGAGCACCCGTGTCCGAGCTTCCAAGGTGCCCGAGCACCAGTGTCCGAGGTGTCCGAGCACCCATGTCCGAGCTTCCGAGGTGTCCGAGCACCCTTGTCCGAGGTGTCCGAGCACCCATGTCCGACGTACCCGAGCACCAGTGTCCGAGGTGTCCGAGCACCCATGTCCGAGGTGTCCGAGCACCCGTGTCCGAGGTTTCCGAGCACCCGTGTCCGAGGTGCCCGGGCACCAGTGTCCGAGGTGTCCGAGCACCCGTGTCCGAGGTG
>JBANSL010000070.1:0-39710 GCA_037127255.1 Persicaria tinctoria | reverse complement strand
CCTAAACCCTAAACCCTAAACCCTAAACCCTAAACCCTAAACCCTAAACCCTAAACCCTAAACCCTAAACCCTAAACCCTAAACCCTAAACCCTAAACCCTAAACCCTAAACCCTAAACCCTAAACCCTAAACCCTAAACCCTAAACCCTAAACCCTAAACCCTAAACCCTAAACCCTAAACCCTAAACCCTAAACCCTAAACCCTAAACCCTAAACCCTAAACCCTAAACCCTAAACCCTAAACCCTAAACCCTAAACCCTAAACCCTAAACCCTAAACCCTAAACCCTAAACCCTAAACCCTAAACCCTAAACCCTAAACCCTAAACCCTAAACCCTAAACCCTAAACCCTAAACCCTAAACCCTAAACCCTAAACCCTAAACCCTAAACCCTAAACCCTAAACCCTAAACCCTAAACCCTAAACCCTAAACCCTAAACCCTAAACCCTAAACCCTAAACCCTAAACCCTAAACCCTAAACCCTAAACCCTAAACCCTAAACCCTAAACCCTAAACCCTAAACCCTAAACCCTAAACCCTAAACCCTAAACCCTAAACCCTAAACCCTAAACCCTAAACCCTAAACCCTAAACCCTAAACCCTAAACCCTAAACCCTAAACCCTAAACCCTAAACCCTAAACCCTAAACCCTAAACCCTAAACCCTAAACCCTAAACCCTAAACCCTAAACCCTAAACCCTAAACCCTAAACCCTAAACCCTAAACCCTAAACCCTAAACCCTAAACCCTAAACCCTAAACCCTAAACCCTAAACCCTAAACCCTAAACCCTAAACCCTAAACCCTAAACCCTAAACCCTAAACCCTAAACCCTAAACCCTAAACCCTAAACCCTAAACCCTAAACCCTAAACCCTAAACCCTAAACCCTAAACCCTAAACCCTAAACCCTAAACCCTAAACCCTAAACCCTAAACCCTAAACCCTAAACCCTAAACCCTAAACCCTAAACCCTAAACCCTAAACCCTAAACCCTAAACCCTAAACCCTAAACCCTAAACCCTAAACCCTAAACCCTAAACCCTAAACCCTAAACCCTAAACCCTAAACCCTAAACCCTAAACCCTAAACCCTAAACCCTAAACCCTAAACCCTAAACCCTAAACCCTAAACCCTAAACCCTAAACCCTAAACCCTAAACCCTAAACCCTAAACCCTAAACCCTAAACCCTAAACCCTAAACCCTAAACCCTAAACCCTAAACCCTAAACCCTAAACCCTAAACCCTAAACCCTAAACCCTAAACCCTAAACCCTAAACCCTAAACCCTAAACCCTAAACCCTAAACCCTAAACCCTAAACCCTAAACCCTAAACCCTAAACCCTAAACCCTAAACCCTAAACCCTAAACCCTAAACCCTAAACCCTAAACCCTAAACCCTAAACCCTAAACCCTAAACCCTAAACCCTAAACCCTAAACCCTAAACCCTAAACCCTAAACCCTAAACCCTAAACCCTAAACCCTAAACCCTAAACCCTAAACCCTAAACCCTAAACCCTAAACCCTAAACCCTAAACCCTAAACCCTAAACCCTAAACCCTAAACCCTAAACCCTAAACCCTAAACCCTAAACCCTAAACCCTAAACCCTAAACCCTAAACCCTAAACCCTAAACCCTAAACCCTAAACCCTAAACCCTAAACCCTAAACCCTAAACCCTAAACCCTAAACCCTAAACCCTAAACCCTAAACCCTAAACCCTAAACCCTAAACCCTAAACCCTAAACCCTAAACCCTAAACCCTAAACCCTAAACCCTAAACCCTAAACCCTAAACCCTAAACCCTAAACCCTAAACCCTAAACCCTAAACCCTAAACCCTAAACCCTAAACCCTAAACCCTAAACCCTAAACCCTAAACCCTAAACCCTAAACCCTAAACCCTAAACCCTAAACCCTAAACCCTAAACCCTAAACCCTAAACCCTAAACCCTAAACCCTAAACCCTAAACCCTAAACCCTAAACCCTAAACCCTAAACCCTAAACCCTAAACCCTAAACCCTAAACCCTAAACCCTAAACCCTAAACCCTAAACCCTAAACCCTAAACCCTAAACCCTAAACCCTAAACCCTAAACCCTAAACCCTAAACCCTAAACCCTAAACCCTAAACCCTAAACCCTAAACCCTAAACCCTAAACCCTAAACCCTAAACCCTAAACCCTAAACCCTAAACCCTAAACCCTAAACCCTAAACCCTAAACCCTAAACCCTAAACCCTAAACCCTAAACCCTAAACCCTAAACCCTAAACCCTAAACCCTAAACCCTAAACCCTAAACCCTAAACCCTAAACCCTAAACCCTAAACCCTAAACCCTAAACCCTAAACCCTAAACCCTAAACCCTAAACCCTAAACCCTAAACCCTAAACCCTAAACCCTAAACCCTAAACCCTAAACCCTAAACCCTAAACCCTAAACCCTAAACCCTAAACCCTAAACCCTAAACCCTAAACCCTAAACCCTAAACCCTAAACCCTAAACCCTAAACCCTAAACCCTAAACCCTAAACCCTAAACCCTAAACCCTAAACCCTAAACCCTAAACCCTAAACCCTAAACCCTAAACCCTAAACCCTAAACCCTAAACCCTAAACCCTAAACCCTAAACCCTAAACCCTAAACCCTAAACCCTAAACCCTAAACCCTAAACCCTAAACCCTAAACCCTAAACCCTAAACCCTAAACCCTAAACCCTAAACCCTAAACCCTAAACCCTAAACCCTAAACCCTAAACCCTAAACCCTAAACCCTAAACCCTAAACCCTAAACCCTAAACCCTAAACCCTAAACCCTAAACCCTAAACCCTAAACCCTAAACCCTAAACCCTAAACCCTAAACCCTAAACCCTAAACCCTAAACCCTAAACCCTAAACCCTAAACCCTAAACCCTAAACCCTAAACCCTAAACCCTAAACCCTAAACCCTAAACCCTAAACCCTAAACCCTAAACCCTAAACCCTAAACCCTAAACCCTAAACCCTAAACCCTAAACCCTAAACCCTAAACCCTAAACCCTAAACCCTAAACCCTAAACCCTAAACCCTAAACCCTAAACCCTAAACCCTAAACCCTAAACCCTAAACCCTAAACCCTAAACCCTAAACCCTAAACCCTAAACCCTAAACCCTAAACCCTAAACCCTAAACCCTAAACCCTAAACCCTAAACCCTAAACCCTAAACCCTAAACCCTAAACCCTAAACCCTAAACCCTAAACCCTAAACCCTAAACCCTAAACCCTAAACCCTAAACCCTAAACCCTAAACCCTAAACCCTAAACCCTAAACCCTAAACCCTAAACCCTAAACCCTAAACCCTAAACCCTAAACCCTAAACCCTAAACCCTAAACCCTAAACCCTAAACCCTAAACCCTAAACCCTAAACCCTAAACCCTAAACCCTAAACCCTAAACCCTAAACCCTAAACCCTAAACCCTAAACCCTAAACCCTAAACCCTAAACCCTAAACCCTAAACCCTAAACCCTAAACCCTAAACCCTAAACCCTAAACCCTAAACCCTAAACCCTAAACCCTAAACCCTAAACCCTAAACCCTAAACCCTAAACCCTAAACCCTAAACCCTAAACCCTAAACCCTAAACCCTAAACCCTAAACCCTAAACCCTAAACCCTAAACCCTAAACCCTAAACCCTAAACCCTAAACCCTAAACCCTAAACCCTAAACCCTAAACCCTAAACCCTAAACCCTAAACCCTAAACCCTAAACCCTAAACCCTAAACCCTAAACCCTAAACCCTAAACCCTAAACCCTAAACCCTAAACCCTAAACCCTAAACCCTAAACCCTAAACCCTAAACCCTAAACCCTAAACCCTAAACCCTAAACCCTAAACCCTAAACCCTAAACCCTAAACCCTAAACCCTAAACCCTAAACCCTAAACCCTAAACCCTAAACCCTAAACCCTAAACCCTAAACCCTAAACCCTAAACCCTAAACCCTAAACCCTAAACCCTAAACCCTAAACCCTAAACCCTAAACCCTAAACCCTAAACCCTAAACCCTAAACCCTAAACCCTAAACCCTAAACCCTAAACCCTAAACCCTAAACCCTAAACCCTAAACCCTAAACCCTAAACCCTAAACCCTAAACCCTAAACCCTAAACCCTAAACCCTAAACCCTAAACCCTAAACCCTAAACCCTAAACCCTAAACCCTAAACCCTAAACCCTAAACCCTAAACCCTAAACCCTAAACCCTAAACCCTAAACCCTAAACCCTAAACCCTAAACCCTAAACCCTAAACCCTAAACCCTAAACCCTAAACCCTAAACCCTAAACCCTAAACCCTAAACCCTAAACCCTAAACCCTAAACCCTAAACCCTAAACCCTAAACCCTAAACCCTAAACCCTAAACCCTAAACCCTAAACCCTAAACCCTAAACCCTAAACCCTAAACCCTAAACCCTAAACCCTAAACCCTAAACCCTAAACCCTAAACCCTAAACCCTAAACCCTAAACCCTAAACCCTAAACCCTAAACCCTAAACCCTAAACCCTAAACCCTAAACCCTAAACCCTAAACCCTAAACCCTAAACCCTAAACCCTAAACCCTAAACCCTAAACCCTAAACCCTAAACCCTAAACCCTAAACCCTAAACCCTAAACCCTAAACCCTAAACCCTAAACCCTAAACCCTAAACCCTAAACCCTAAACCCTAAACCCTAAACCCTAAACCCTAAACCCTAAACCCTAAACCCTAAACCCTAAACCCTAAACCCTAAACCCTAAACCCTAAACCCTAAACCCTAAACCCTAAACCCTAAACCCTAAACCCTAAACCCTAAACCCTAAACCCTAAACCCTAAACCCTAAACCCTAAACCCTAAACCCTAAACCCTAAACCCTAAACCCTAAACCCTAAACCCTAAACCCTAAACCCTAAACCCTAAACCCTAAACCCTAAACCCTAAACCCTAAACCCTAAACCCTAAACCCTAAACCCTAAACCCTAAACCCTAAACCCTAAACCCTAAACCCTAAACCCTAAACCCTAAACCCTAAACCCTAAACCCTAAACCCTAAACCCTAAACCCTAAACCCTAAACCCTAAACCCTAAACCCTAAACCCTAAACCCTAAACCCTAAACCCTAAACCCTAAACCCTAAACCCTAAACCCTAAACCCTAAACCCTAAACCCTAAACCCTAAACCCTAAACCCTAAACCCTAAACCCTAAACCCTAAACCCTAAACCCTAAACCCTAAACCCTAAACCCTAAACCCTAAACCCTAAACCCTAAACCCTAAACCCTAAACCCTAAACCCTAAACCCTAAACCCTAAACCCTAAACCCTAAACCCTAAACCCTAAACCCTAAACCCTAAACCCTAAACCCTAAACCCTAAACCCTAAACCCTAAACCCTAAACCCTAAACCCTAAACCCTAAACCCTAAACCCTAAACCCTAAACCCTAAACCCTAAACCCTAAACCCTAAACCCTAAACCCTAAACCCTAAACCCTAAACCCTAAACCCTAAACCCTAAACCCTAAACCCTAAACCCTAAACCCTAAACCCTAAACCCTAAACCCTAAACCCTAAACCCTAAACCCTAAACCCTAAACCCTAAACCCTAAACCCTAAACCCTAAACCCTAAACCCTAAACCCTAAACCCTAAACCCTAAACCCTAAACCCTAAACCCTAAACCCTAAACCCTAAACCCTAAACCCTAAACCCTAAACCCTAAACCCTAAACCCTAAACCCTAAACCCTAAACCCTAAACCCTAAACCCTAAACCCTAAACCCTAAACCCTAAACCCTAAACCCTAAACCCTAAACCCTAAACCCTAAACCCTAAACCCTAAACCCTAAACCCTAAACCCTAAACCCTAAACCCTAAACCCTAAACCCTAAACCCTAAACCCTAAACCCTAAACCCTAAACCCTAAACCCTAAACCCTAAACCCTAAACCCTAAACCCTAAACCCTAAACCCTAAACCCTAAACCCTAAACCCTAAACCCTAAACCCTAAACCCTAAACCCTAAACCCTAAACCCTAAACCCTAAACCCTAAACCCTAAACCCTAAACCCTAAACCCTAAACCCTAAACCCTAAACCCTAAACCCTACCAAGTTACAGAGTCATTAGAGTTGAGGCTCTACCATTTTGGATAGCTTAAGATTTCGATATATTTTCGTGTACAGTACCCTATGAGAAAATGGCGAAATATGCGACGGACTTAAAATAGGGAATATTGGTCTCCGATTCAATAAATACAATATAAAACTTGTATCTACCAAGTTACAGAGTCATTAGAGTTGAGGCTCTACCATTTTGGATAACTTAAGATTTCGATATATTTTCGTGTACAGTACCCTATGAGAAAATTGCGAAATATGCGACAGACTTAAAATAGGGAATATTGGTATCCGATTCAATAAATAGAATATAAAACTTGTATCTACCAAGTTACAGAGTCATTAGAGTTGAGGCTCTGCCATTTTGGATAGCTTTAAGATTTCGATATATTTTCGTGTACAGTACCCTATTAGAAAATGGCGAAATATGCGAGGGACTTAAGACATGGAATATTGGTCTCCGATTCAATAAATACAATATAAAACTTGTATCTACCAAGTTACAGAGTCATTAGAGTTGAGGCTCTGCCATTTTGGATAGCTTAAGATTTCGATATATTTTCGTGTACAGTACTCTATGAGAAAATGGCGAAATATGCGACGGACTTAAAACATGGAATATTGGTATCCGATTCAATAAATACAATATAAAACTTGTATCTACCGAGTTACAGAGTCATTAGAGTTGAGGCTCTGCCATTTTGGATTGCTTAAGATTTCGATATATTTTCGTGTACAGTACCCTATGAGAAAATGGCGAAATATGCGACGGACGTAAAATAGGGAATATTGGTCTCCAATTCAATAAATACAATATAAAACTTGTATCTACCAATTTACAGAGTCATTAGAGTTGAGGCTCTGCCATTTTGGATAGCTTAAGATTTCGATATATTTTCGTGTACAGTACCCTATGAGAAAATGGCGAAATATGCGACGGACTTAAAATAGGGAATATTGGTCTCCGATTCAATAAATACAATATAAAACTTGTATCTACCAAGTTACAGAGTCATTAGAGTTGAGGCTCTACCATTTTGGATAGCTTAAGATTTCGATATATTTTCGTGTACAGTACCCTATGAGAAAATTGCGAAATATGCGACAGACTTAAAATAGGGAATATTGGTATCCGATTCAATAAATAGAATATAAAACTTGTATCTACCAAGTTACAGAGGCATTAGGGTTGAGGCTCTGCCATTTTGGATTGCTTAAGATTTCGATATATTTTCGTGTACAGTACCCTATGAGAAAATGGCGAAATATGCGACGGACTTAAAATAGGGAATATTGGTCTCCGATTCAATAAATACAATATAAAACTTGTATCTACCAAGTTACAGAGTCTTTAGAGTTGAGGCTCTGCCATTTTGGATTTCTTAAGATTTCAATATATTTTCGTGTACAGTACCCTATGAGAAAATGGCGAAATATGCGACGGACTTAAAATAGGGAATATTGGTCTCCGATTCAATAAATAGAATATAAAACTTGTATCTACCAAGTTACAGAGTCGTTAGAGTTTAGGCTCTGCCATTTTGGATTGCTTAAGATTTCGATATATTTTCGTGTACAGTACCCTATGAGAAAATGGCGAAATATGGGACGGACTTAAGACATGGAATATTGGTGTCCGATTCAATAAATACAATATAAAACTTGTATCTACCATGTTACAGCGTCATTAGAGTTGAGGCTCTGCCATTTTGTATAGCTTAAGATTTTGATATATTTTCGTGTACAGTACCCTATTAGAAAATGGCGAAATATGCGACGGACTTAAAACATGGAATATTGGTGTCCGATTCAATAAATACAATATAAAACTTGTATCTACCAAGTTACAGAGTCATTAGAGTTGAGGCTCTGCCATTTTGGATAGCTTAAGATTTCGATATATTTTCGTGTACAGTACCCTATGAGAAAATTGCGAAATATGCGACAGACTTAAAATAGGGAATATTGGTATCCGATTCAATAAATACAATATAAAACTTGTATCTACCAAGTTACAGAGATATTAGAGTTTAGGCTCTGCCATTTTGGATTGCTTAAGATTTCGATATATTTTCGTGTACAGTACCCTATTAGAAAATGGCGAAATATGCGACGGACTTAAAATAGGGAATATTGGTCTCCGATTCAATAAATACAATATAAAACTTGTATCTACCAAGTTACAGAGTCTTTAGAGTTGAGGCTCTGCCATTTTGGATTTCTTAAGATTTCAATATATTTTCGTGTACAGTACCCTATGAGAAAATGGCGAAATATGCGACGGACTTAAAATAGGGAATATTGGTCTCCGATTCAATAAATACAATATAAAACTTGTATCTACCAAGTTACAGAGTCTTTAGAGTTGAGGCTCTGCCATTTTGGATTGCTTAAGATTTCGATATATTTTCGTGTATAGTTCCCTATGAGAAAATGGCGAAATATGCGACGGAATTAAGACATGGAATATTGGTCTCCGATTCAATAAATACAATATAAAACTTGTATCTACCATGTTACATCGTCATTAGAGTTGAGGCTCTGCCATTTTGTATAGCTTAAGATTTTGATATATTTTCGTGTACAGTACCCTATTAGAAAATGGCGAAATATGCGACAGACTTAAAACATGGAATATTGGTATCCGATTCAATAAATACAATATAAAACTTGTATCTACCAAGTTACAGAGTCATTAGAGTTGAGGCTCTGCCATTTTGGATAGCTTAAGATTTCGATATATTTTCGTGTACAGTACTCTATGAGAAAATGGCGACATATGCGACGGACTTAAAAAATGGCGACATATGTAACTTGGTAGATACAAGTTTTATATTGTATTTATTGAATCAGAGAGCAATATTCCCTATTTTAAGTCCGTCGCATATTTCACCATTTTCTCATAGGGTATTGTACACGAAAATATATCGAAATCTTAAGCAATCCAAAATGGCAGAGCCTCAACTCTAAAGACTCTGTAACTTGGTAGATACAAGTTTTATATTGTATTTATTGAATCAGAGACCAATATTCCCTATTTTAAGTTCGTCGCATATTTCGCCATTTTCTCATAGGGTACTGTACACGAAAATATATCGAAATCTTAAGCAATCCAAAATGGCAGAACCTCTACTCTAATGACTCTGTAACTTGGTAGATACAAGTTTTATATTGTATTTATTGAATCGGATACCAATATTCCCTATTTTAAGTCTGTCGCATATTTCGCAATTTTCTCATAGGGTACTGTACACGAAAATATATCGAAATCTTAAGCTATCCAAAATGGCAGAGCCTCAACTCTAATGACTCTGTAACTTGGTAGATACAAGTTTTATATTGTATTTATTGAATCGGATACCAATATTCCATGTTTTAAGTCTGTCGCATATTTCGCCATTTTCTAATAGGGTACTGTACACGAAAATATATCAAAATCTTAAGCTATACAAAATGGCAGAGCCTCAACTCTAATGACGATGTAACATGGTAGATACAAGTTTTATATTGTATTTATTGAATCGGAGACCAATATTCCATGTCTTAATTCCGTCGCATATTTCGCCATTTTCTCATAGGGAACTATACACGAAAATATATCGAAATCTTAAGCAATCAAAAATGGCAGAGCCTCAACTCTAAAGACTCTGTAACTTGGTAGATACAAGTTTTATATTGTATTTATTGAATCGGAGACCAATATTCCCTATTTTAAGTCCGTCGCATATTTCGCCATTTTCTCATAGGGTACTGTACACGAAAATATATTGAAATCTTAAGAAATCCAAAATGGCAGAGCCTCAACTCTAAAGACTCTGTAACTTGGTAGATACAAGTTTTATATTGTATTTATTGAATCGGAGACCAATATTCCCTATTTTAAGTCCGTCGCATATTTCGCCATTTTCTAATAGGGTACTGTACACGAAAATATATCGAAATCTTAAGCAATCCAAAATGGCAGAGCCTAAACTCTAATATCTCTGTAACTTGGTAGATACAAGTTTTATATTGTATTTATTGAATCGGATACCAATATTCCCTATTTTAAGTCTGTCGCATATTTCGCAATTTTCTCATAGGGTACTGTACACGAAAATATATCGAAATCTTAAGCTATCCAAAATGGCAGAGCCTCAACTCTAATGACTCTGTAACTTGGTAGATACAAGTTTTATATTGTATTTATTGAATCGGACACCAATATTCCATGTTTTAAGTCCGTCGCATATTTCGCCATTTTCTAATAGGGTACTGTACACGAAAATATATCAAAATCTTAAGCTATACAAAATGGCAGAGCCTCAACTCTAATGACGCTGTAACATGGTAGATACAAGTTTTATATTGTATTTATTGAATCGGACACCAATATTCCATGTCTTAAGTCCGTCCCATATTTCGCCATTTTCTCATAGGGTACTGTACACGAAAATATATCGAAATCTTAAGCAATCCAAAATGGCAGAGCCTAAACTCTAACGACTCTGTAACTTGGTAGATACAAGTTTTATATTCTATTTATTGAATCGGAGACCAATATTCCCTATTTTAAGTCCGTCGCATATTTCGCCATTTTCTCATAGGGTACTGTACACGAATATATATTGAAATCTTAAGAAATCCAAAATGGCAGAGCCTCAACTCTAAAGACTCTGTAACTTGGTAGATACAAGTTTTATATTGTATTTATTGAATCGGAGACCAATATTCCCTATTTTAAGTCCGTCGCATATTTCGCCATTTTCTCATAGGGTACTGTACACGAAAATATATCGAAATCTTAAGCAATCCAAAATGGCAGAGCCTCAACCCTAATGCCTCTGTAACTTGGTAGATACAAGTTTTATATTCTATTTATTGAATCGGATACCAATATTCCCTATTTTAAGTCTGTCGCATATTTCGCAATTTTCTCATAGGGTACTGTACACGAAAATATATCGAAATCTTAAGCTATCCAAAATGGTAGAGCCTCAACTCTAATGACTCTGTAACTTGGTAGATACAAGTTTTATATTGTATTTATTGAATCGGAGACCAATATTCCCTATTTTAAGTCCGTCGCATATTTCGCCATTTTCTCATAGGGTACTGTACACGAAAATATATCGAAATCTTAAGCTATCCAAAATGGCAGAGCCTCAACTCTAATGACTCTGTAAATTGGTAGATACAAGTTTTATATTGTATTTATTGAATTGGAGACCAATATTCCCTATTTTACGTCCGTCGCATATTTCGCCATTTTCTCATAGGGTACTGTACACGAAAATATATCGAAATCTTAAGCAATCCAAAATGGCAGAGCCTCAACTCTAATGACTCTGTAACTCGGTAGATACAAGTTTTATATTGTATTTATTGAATCGGATACCAATATTCCATGTTTTAAGTCCGTCGCATATTTCGCCATTTTCTCATAGAGTACTGTACACGAAAATATATCGAAATCTTAAGCTATCCAAAATGGCAGAGCCTCAACTCTAATGACTCTGTAACTTGGTAGATACAAGTTTTATATTGTATTTATTGAATCGGAGACCAATATTCCATGTCTTAAGTCCGTCGCATATTTCGCCATTTTCTCATAGGGTACTGTACACGAAAATATATCGAAATCTTAAAGCTATCCAAAATGGCAGAGCCTCAACTCTAATGACTCTGTAACTTGGTAGATACAAGTTTTATATTCTATTTATTGAATCGGATACCAATATTCCCTATTTTAAGTCTGTCGCATATTTCGCAATTTTCTCATAGGGTACTGTACACGAAAATATATCGAAATCTTAAGTTATCCAAAATGGTAGAGCCTCAACTCTAATGACTCTGTAACTTGGTAGATACAAGTTTTATATTGTATTTATTGAATCGGAGACCAATATTCCCTATTTTAAGTCCGTCGCATATTTCGCCATTTTCTCATAGGGTACTGTACACGAAAATATATCGAAATCTTAAGCTATCCAAAATGGTAGAGCCTCAACTCTAATGACTCTGTAACTTGGTAGATACAAGTTTTATATTGTATATATTGAATCGGAGACCAATATTCCCTATTTTACGTCCGTCGCATATTTCGCCATTTTCTCATAGGGTACTGTACACGAAAATATATCGAAATCTTAAGCAATCCAAAATGGCATAGCCTCAACTCTAAAGACTCTGTAACTTGGTAGATACAAGTTTTATATTGTATTTATTCAATCGGAGACCAATATTCCCTATTTTAAGTCCGTCGCATATTTCGCCATTTTCTCATAGGCTACTGTACACGAAAATATATCGAAATCTTAAGCAATCCAAAATGGCAGAGCCTCAACCCTAATGACTCTTAAGCAATCCAGAATGGGTTTGTTTGTGGTGCGTTCTTTTTGTTTTGTGTCTTGGCCAGGCATTTTGCAAAGAGGATAGGCCTATTTTTAGCTAACTCCAAGAAGGTTCACGAGTGCCAATTACATCCAAGAGTTGGGGTTGTTCAGAGACTACGCCACTACTTTCTCTTGAGTTAAACGCTTGTTCCTAAATGCTTGATCACATTGTGAGTTTTCTCTGCCTCTTTAATTATTTTTCTTTACTTTGAGGACAAAGTAAAATTTTAAGCATGGGGTGGGAAATTCCAGTGTAGCTCCATCTTTATATATATGTTAGTTTTCTGTTTTTTTTTCTTTCAATTTTTGTTATGCATTTAGATGTTATTAAGATACCTATCTTGGTTTAGTTTGTCCGCTAATTCATTTTTATGATCTTAATCGCATAAATCCCATGATTTGATTGAATTGCTTGAAAATGATTTTGGAGCATGATTTGAGAATATAATTGAGCAAGTACGGTTCATAGTTGAGGTTAAATTGAAATCTAAAAAAATATAACCTTGTGAGTTTGTTTTGGCCTTATAGGGACTATTCATATTATTCCCTTTTGCTTTTATTGTGTGATTATACTCTCCATATGCTTCTTATTTCAATACCGTATTGCACATGTTTGTTGCTTGTGAATTTCAAATGATTGAGGCATGTTTTATTTAGCCATATTATACCCTATCTACCTTACATATTATCCTGTGCTTGAAGCCCGTCTGAGCCTTAAAGCCTATTTTTTTGATAGCTCCACAAAAATATATCATAGCCAATGATTAGCCTGACCCTATCCGGGAATTAGGAGTAGAATTGGTGAAAAATTTATATGTTGGAGTTGTTTTGAGTAAAGATGATGTATGTAAGGTTGTACATTGCGAGAGGCATAGCCAAAATAAGGTAACCCTTCTTGCATAATAGAGATGACTTGTTACTATGGGCCTAAGGAGGATAAAATTCACTTAGGAGTAAAAGTCTAGTAAGCTTGGACCTAGGGAGGATAAAATTCACCTAGGGGCAAAAGTAAGCATAAAAGAAAAAAAGTCATCATACAAATGAAAAAAATGCATAAGTGTATGGCTATTGAAATCGAAAAGTGCTTATTGATGTGCATTGGAGTTTATGTTATTGGAATGGTTTGCGAAGTATGAAAGTTTTGGTGTTGTTCTGGTTGGTTGTTATTCCTTTTTCCCGGATTTTTAGCACCACAAGCCTAAATATTTCCCATGCCTTATGTTCCTACCAAAGCCCCATTATAACCCTATAAAAGTCCTCATGATGTCGTTTGCAAGTAATGACTTTCACGGTGTATAAAACATTTTGGATTGAGTTGAGAGTTGTACTTTAAAGCCTAAACACATGAGAGCTTGAGTGAAACACATTATCCCGGTGAGGTTGGATTAAATTTGCCTTTACTATTTGATCGCTAATATACTTGCTAGGATATTTGTTCTCTTATTCATGGCTCCTACTATGTGATGTTGCTTTTCTAAAATTAAAGCATGAAGATCTTATTTGTGGGATGATTAATTCTATATTTGTTTTTCATTGCTTGAGGACAAGCAAAAGTCTAAGCATGGGGTAGTTTGATAGAGTCTATTTTAGTCATGTTTTTAGAAAAGATTTGCATATCAATTTAGAGCATGTTTACCTATTTTATAGCTTAATTTATATTATTTGGTTTTCGGAGTCTACACTAGTATTTTTATATATTTCAGGTATTTTCGGGTTGGATCGTATGAATTCAGAGGTTGATTGGTTGATCGCAATTTGAAAGACAAGATGGGCTAGCTACGTAAATGGGTTGATGATCGTACGCGGAGGAGATGGGCTCCGAACGGTAGGACGTGGGTTCAAGTGTTCAACAAGTCCAATGATTGGCTGAGTGTTGCGTAACATATATGTTTAGATAGATTAGATAGATATAATAATAATAATAATATATATCCGTAGTAGATTAGATAGATTTAGGTTAGGATAGTTTATGTTATATATATATATTCATTCTATTCATACGGCAGAAGGGAAGCCGTGTGATCGGCCAACAGTTTGTTTCACCTCTTAACCCTAATTGTCTTTTGTTTTATTTTTATGAAGACCTAAAATCTCTCGTTTCGTCTACAATTGGAAGCTTTGGTTGGATTGATTGTGAGTTTCTAATTCTCGTTCCTTAATTCCTAATTTGAATGTTTCGACTTCTTTGTGCTTGATTGTCTATTGTTCTATTCTATCTAGCCCGCGCAACTAGTTAGAATCAATTCAATTGCTAGGGTTTTGTAGATTCCTGGTTGTGAACCTTAACCTAAGTGGCAAACTTATTCCTTTAGGGCTGGTTGAACTAATTGAATGAGTAGGAAGTTGAATGTGTTGTTAAATCCCTCTTTAGGGACTGCAAATACCTTGGCTAATCTCTGAACTTAAAGCTATCAATTGGGTTAAATCCTTCTTTAGGGACTGTTCGATTGATAAGGGTTGCTAGGACTGGTTGGACTAGTAACTATATTAGGTCGGGACAAGGGCATTCATAGGAAACCTAAAAGGACAAGAGGAAGTTACAATGATCGTTTCAACCAACTAAAGTGGATAATTGTAGATGAAACTATTTTATTAATCGTTATCTTCATTAATTTGTTTATAGTTTATTTTAGTTTATTTCTTATTTTCACCACCCAAAAACCCCCCGTTTGATACTAATTGGTAAATAAACTTAACTTAGAAATAACTTGATTCTCTGTGGGATCGACTCGTGCTTACCACGCTACATTAGGTAGGTAGGTTCGAAATTATTTTGATACGGTTAACGCGACTAAAAACCGCTCATCAAATTGGCGCCGTTGCCGGGGAATCAAGCTTATTTCTTTATTTTGTATATTTATTGATTTTTGTGCATATATCTAACCCGTTGTGAGCCTATCTTACGGTTCACAACACCCTTGCTACTAACTTTTTCAAGATGTTGAGATTAGCGCAGTTTGAAGGTGAGAACTTTCACCAATACTTCACTAGATTGCATGAGTATGTTGACGACCTTGGTTCATGGGGTTATCAATTCAGCATCCGAGATATGATTATTTGCATACTTGATGGGATGACTGTTGAGACGCGAGCACTTGCTGAGTACATGAGTAACGGAGGCCTGAAACGGTTAGGAGGATTGTCGGGGTTGTGGGATTTTTTCTGTTATATGGATAACCGTGTTTCACAAGAAGTCTTGCTCGCTACGTCTTCTTCGCCGTTGGAGGACTCTGTCACACACCTGGAGGATCCATTGCACACTCTTACTCAAGTGGTGCAGCAGTTAGAGGAAAGAAAAATGAACCGAATCGAAAAATTGGAGGAGCAAATGAGCCGCTGTAAAAACTTGGAGAATCAGATGAGCCAACTCATTCAAATTTTAAGTGCAAAAGGTGAGACAGAAAGGAGCTTCGAAGAAGAAGAGGAATTGGTTGCAGACAACGATAGTGTCTTCGACGATGGAAGAGAAGGTCTAATGCTTCATGACTTGGAATCTCATGAGTCGACGCATGAGGTTACATGTGACGTGTCTCCTACTCCATCTGCATCATCCATTCTGAGCTCGCCCATTGATGAACCAAGTCTAGAGCCATCAACTGAGGCTCAAGAGATAATAAAGGTAAACTTTTGCAATCTTGAAGGTAATGGTGATTATGTTGATCCTTTTGATTGCTATTTTGAAAAGCCACCAGCGGAACTGTGCTGGTGGTATCATATTCCTTCTGCAGAGAGTCATGCTAGACTATTTGATAGATTGAAAGGGGTCTTAAGTTCCACATTTTATGTTTTCAATTTATTGTGCTATGACGTGCCTTGTAAGATGTGTGCACAGGAATATGATAGACTACTGAGGGCGTTAACAATGTCTGATCTTAGAAAGAATTCTTTTTATTTCTTTTTATTTTTAATTAGGATTAATTTTCAGTTTTTTTTATTTTCGTTAAAAAAAAAAAAAAAAAACCTATTCCCGTGTCCCTCTTCCTTTCCTCTCTTTCTCTCCCCGTCTCAAACAACAGCCGCCACCGCTCCTCGTCTCGGCGCCCTCTTCCTCTCCACTCCAGTTCAACTCCGGCCATCTGAGGTTGTCGGCGATACATCGCTCAGCGCCGCCCTTTACCACCGTCTTTCCTCCTCACCGGGATCCTCCCTCGAGCCGGCTTTCTTTTCCATCTATCTCCACTCGCCCTCGTCGGATCTTTCATCTGCCACCACTGGTTTCCACCTCGCCTGCAAGCCGCCTCTGGTCGCCAGCAATCACCATCTGCCAGCAGCAACCCTTCTTCACCGCATCACCCCGCTCCCCTCTCGCTGGTATCCCGTCAATTCCCGGTAAGTACAGGTATGTCTTTTAACTTACCCACTGCCGACTTGTGTCCTTGTGATTTTTGAGGAAAATATAATTCACATATTTAGTTTTAGATGAGAAGTCAATTGCTTCGGAGGGGTTTCAATTGATTTATCTTGTTGGCTCTTAAATTTATAGATTGGTTTGCTTTGATTTTTGGTTTCACAGCAGCTAATGCGTTCAATTATGGATCTGATATATGTTTTTGATCAATGTTCTGGACTTGAATGTGTGTTTCATGTGATACGTTTACTGAGTCTGGTTGATCATCAACACCTTTTTTTTTATCATCAAGAATTTGGGGCTGCTGTGTTGCTTTGATTTTCTTGGATGATATATTTTTCTTGGTTGTTGGAATGGGTTTGTTTGTGGTGCGTTCTTTTTGTTTTGTGTCTTGGCCAGGCATTTTGCAAAGAGGATAGGCCTATTTTTAGCTAACTCCAAGAAGGTTCACGAGTGCCAATTACATCCAAGAGTTGGGGCTGTTCAGAGACTACGCCACTACTTTCTCTTGAGTTAAACGCTTGTTCCTAAATGCCTGATCACATTGTGAGTTTTCTCTGCCTCTTTCATTATTTTTCTTTACTTTGAGGACAAAGTAAAATTTTAAGCATGGGGTGGGAAATTCCAGTGTAGCTCCGTCTTTATATATATGTTAGTTTTCTGTTTTTTTTTTTCTTTCAATTTTTGTTATGCATTTAGATGTTATTAAGATACCTATCTTGGTTTAGTTTGTCCGCTAATTCATTTTTATGATCTTAATCGCATAAATCCCATGATTTGATTGAATTGCTTGAAAATGATTTTGGAGCATGATTTGAGAATATAATTGAGCAAGTACGGTTCATAGTTGAGGTTAAATTGAAATCTAAAAAAAATCCCACTATATATCGAAATCTTAAGCTATCCAAAATGGTAGAGCCTCAACTCTAATGACTCTGTAACTTGGTAGATACAAGTTTTATATTGTATTTATTGAATCGGAGACCAATATTCCCTATTTTAAGTCCGTCGCAAATTTCGCCATTTTCTCATAGGGTACTGTACACGAAAATATATTAAAATCTTAAGAAATCCAAAATGGCAGAGCCTCAACTCTAAAGACTCTGTAACTTGGTAGATACAAGTTTTATATTGTATTTATTGAATCGGAGACCAATATTCCCTATTTTAAGTCCGTCGCATATTTCGCCATTTTCTCATAGGGTACTGTACACGAAAATATATCGAAATCTTAAGCAATCCAAAATGGCAGAGCCTCAACCCTAATGACTCTGTAACTTGGTAGATACAAGTTTTATATTCTATTTATTGAATCGGATACCAATATTCCCTATTTTAAGTCTGTCGCATATTTCGCAATTTTCTGATAGGGTACTGTACACGAAAATATATCGAAATCTTAAGCTATCCAAAATGGTAGAGCCTCAACTCTAATGATTCTGTAACTTGGTAAATACAAGTTTTATACTGCATTTGATGAATCGGAGACCAATATTCCCTATTTTAAGTCCGTCGCATATTTCGCCATTTTCTCATAGGGTACTGTACACGAAAATATATCGAAATCTTAAGCTATCCAAAATGGCAGAGCCTCAACTCTAATGACTCTGTAACTTGGTAGATACAAGTTTTATATTGTATTTATTGAATCGGAGTCTAATATTCCCTATTTTACGTCCGTCGTATATTTCGCCATTTTCTCATAGGGTACTAAACACGAAAATATATCGAAATCTTAAGCAATCCAAAAGGGCAGAGCCTCAACTCTAATGACTCTGTAACTTGGTAGATACAAGTTTTATATTGTATTTATTGAATCGGAGACCAATATTCCCTATTTTAAGTCCGTCGCATATTTCGCCATTTTCTCATAGGGTACTGTACACGAAAATATATTGAAATCTTAAGAAATCCAAAATGGCAGAGCCTCAACTCCAAAGACTCTGTAACTTGGTAGATACAAGTTTTATATTGTATTTATTGAATCGGAGACCAATATTCCCTATTTTAAGTCTGTCGCATATTTCGCAATTTTCTCATAGGGTACTGTACACGAAAATATATCGAAATCTTAAGCAATCCGAAATGGCAGAGCCTCAACCCTAATGACTCTGTAACTTGGTAGATACAAGTTTTATATTCTATTTATTGAATCGGAGTCCAATATTCCCTATTTTAAGTCTGTCGCATATTTCGCAATTTTCTGATAGGGTACTATACACGAAAATATATCGAAATCTTAAGCTATCCAAAATGGTAGAGCCTCAACTCTAATGATTCTGTAACTTGGTAAATACAAGTTTTATACTGCATTTATTGAATCGGAGACCAATATTTCCTATTTTAAGTCCGTCGCATATTTCGCCATTTTCTCATAGGGTACTGTACACGAAAATATATCGAAATCTTAAGCTATCCAAAATGGCAGAGCCTCAACTCTAATGACTCTTTAACTTGGTAGATACAAGTTTTATATTGTATTTATTGAATCGGAGTGTAATATTCCCTATTTTACGTCCGTCACATATTTCGCCATTTTCTCATAGGGTACTGTACACGAAAATATATCGAAATCTTAAGCTATCCAAAATGGTAGAGCCTCAACTCTAATGATTCTGTAACTTGGTAAATACAAGTTTTATACTGCATTTGATGAATCGGAGACCAATATTCCCTATTTTAAGTCCGTCGCATATTTCGCCATTTTCTCATAGGGTACTGTACACGAAAATATATCGGAATCTTAAGCTATCCAAAATGGCAGAGCCTCAACTCTAATGACTCAGTAACTTGGTAGATACAAGTTTTATATTGTATTTATTGAATCGGAGTCTAATATTCCCTATTTTACGTCCGTCGCATATTTCGCCATTTTCTCATAGGGTACTGTACACGAAAATATATCGAAATCTTAAGCAATCCAAAATGGCAGAGCCTCAACTCTAATGACTCTGTAACTTGGTAGATACAAGTTTTATATTGTATTTATTGAATCGGAGACCAATATTCCCTATTTTAAGTCCGTCGCATATTTCGCCATTTTCTCATAGGGTACTGTACACGAAAATATATTGAAATCTTAAGAAATCCAAAATGGCAGAGCCTCAACTCCAAAGACTCTGTAACTTGGTAGATACAAGTTTTATATTATATTTATTGAATCGGAGACCAATATTCCCTATTTTAAGTCTGTCGCATATTTCGCAATTTTCTCATAGGGTACTGTACACGAAAATATATCGAAATCTTAAGCAATCCAAAATGGCAGAGCCTCAACCCTAATGACTCAGTAACTTGGTAGATACAAGTTTTATATTCTATTTATTGAATCGGATACCAATATTCCCTATTTTAAGTCTGTCGCATATTTCGCAATTTTCTGATAGGGTACTGTACACGAAAATATATCGAAATCTTAAGCTATCCAAAATGGTAGAGCCTCAACTCTAATGATTCTGTAAATTGGTAAATACATGTTTTATACTGCATTTGATGAATCGGAGACCAATATTCCCTATTTTAAGTCCGTCGCATATTTCGCCATTTTCTCATAGGGTACTGTACACGAAAATATATCGAAATCTTAAGCTATCCAAAATGGCAGAGCCTCAACTCTAATGACTCAGTAACTTGGTAGATACAAGTTTTATATTGTATTTATTGAATCGGAGTCTAATATTCCCTATTTTACGTCCGTCGCATATTTCGCCATTTTCTCATAGGGTACTGTACACGAAAATATATCGAAATCTTAAGCAATCCAAAATGGCAGAGCCTCAACTCTAATGACTCTGTAACTTGGTAGATACAAGTTTTATATTGTATTTATTGAATCGGAGTCTAATATTCCCTATTTTACGTCCGTCACATATTTCGCCATTTTGGATAGCTTAAGATTCCGATATATTTTCGTGTACAGTACCCTATGAGAAAATGGCGAAATATGCGACGGACTTAAAATAGGGAATATTGGTCTCCGATTCATCAAATGCAGTATAAAACTTGTATTTACCAAGTTACAGAATCATTAGAGTTGAGGCTCTACCATTTTGGATAGCTTAAGATTTCGATATATTTTCGTGTACAGTACCCTATGAGAAAATGGCGAAATATGTGACGGACGTAAAATAGGGAATATTAGACTCCGATTCAATAAATACAATATAAAACTTGTATCTACCAAGTTAAAGAGTCATTAGAGTTGAGGCTCTGCCATTTTGGATAGCTTAAGATTTCGATATATTTTCGTGTACAGTACCCTATGAGAAAATGGCGAAATATGCGACGGACTTAAAATAGGAAATATTGGTCTCCGATTCAATAAATGCAGTATAAAACTTGTATTTACCAAGTTACAGAATCATTAGAGTTGAGGCTCTACCATTTTGGATAGCTTAAGATTTCGATATATTTTCGTGTATAGTACCCTATCAGAAAATTGCGAAATATGCGACAGACTTAAAATAGGGAATATTGGACTCCGATTCAATAAATAGAATATAAAACTTGTATCTACCAAGTTACAGAGTCATTAGGGTTGAGGCTCTGCCATTTCGGATTGCTTAAGATTTCGATATATTTTCGTGTACAGTACCCTATGAGAAAATTGCGAAATATGCGACAGACTTAAAATAGGGAATATTGGTCTCCGATTCAATAAATACAATATAAAACTTGTATCTACCAAGTTACAGAGTCTTTGGAGTTGAGGCTCTGCCATTTTGGATTTCTTAAGATTTCAATATATTTTCGTGTACAGTACCCTATGAGAAAATGGCGAAATATGCGACGGACTTAAAATAGGGAATATTGGTCTCCGATTCAATAAATACAATATAAAACTTGTATCTACCAAGTTACAGAGTCATTAGAGTTGAGGCTCTGCCCTTTTGGATTGCTTAAGATTTCGATATATTTTCGTGTTTAGTACCCTATGAGAAAATGGCGAAATATACGACGGACGTAAAATAGGGAATATTAGACTCCGATTCAATAAATACAATATAAAACTTGTATCTACCAAGTTACAGAGTCATTAGAGTTGAGGCTCTGCCATTTTGGATAGCTTAAGATTTCGATATATTTTCGTGTACAGTACCCTATGAGAAAATGGCGAAATATGCGACGGACTTAAAATAGGGAATATTGGTCTCCGATTCATCAAATGCAGTATAAAACTTGTATTTACCAAGTTACAGAATCATTAGAGTTGAGGCTCTACCATTTTGGATAGCTTAAGATTTCGATATATTTTCGTGTACAGTACCCTATCAGAAAATTGCGAAATATGCGACAGACTTAAAATAGGGAATATTGGTATCCGATTCAATAAATAGAATATAAAACTTGTATCTACCAAGTTACAGAGTCATTAGGGTTGAGGCTCTGCCATTTTGGATTGCTTAAGATTTCGATATATTTTCGTGTACAGTACCCTATGAGAAAATGGCGAAATATGCGACGGACTTAAAATAGGGAATATTGGTCTCCGATTCAATAAATACAATATAAAACTTGTATCTACCAAGTTACAGAGTCTTTAGAGTTGAGGCTCTGCCATTTTGGATTTCTTAAGATTTTAATATATTTTCGTGTACAGTACCCTATGAGAAAATGGCGAAATTTGCGACGGACTTAAAATAGGGAATATTGGTCTCCGATTCAATAAATACAATATAAAACTTGTATCTACCAAGTTACAGAGTCATTAGAGTTGAGGCTCTACCATTTTGGATAGCTTAAGATTTCGATATATAGTGGGATTTTTTTTAGATTTCAATTTAACCTCAACTATGAACCGTACTTGCTCAATTATATTCTCAAATCATGCTCCAAAATCATTTTCAAGCAATTCAATCAAATCATGGGATTTATGCGATTAAGATCATAAAAATGAATTAGCGGACAAACTAAACCAAGATAGGTATCTTAATAACATCTAAATGCATAACAAAAATTGAAAGAAAAAAAAAAACAGAAAACTAACATATATATAAAGACGGAGCTACACTGGAATTTCCCACCCCATGCTTAAAATTTTACTTTGTCCTCAAAGTAAAGAAAAATAATGAAAGAGGCAGAGAAAACTCACAATGTGATCAGGCATTTAGGAACAAGCGTTTAACTCAAGAGAAAGTAGTGGCGTAGTCTCTGAACAGCCCCAACTCTTGGATGTAATTGGCACTCGTGAACCTTCTTGGAGTTAGCTAAAAATAGGCCTATCCTCTTTGCAAAATGCCTGGCCAAGACACAAAACAAAAAGAACGCACCACAAACAAACCCATTCCAACAACCAAGAAAAATATATCATCCAAGAAAATCAAAGCAACACAGCAGCCCCAAATTCTTGATGATAAAAAAAAAGGTGTTGATGATCAACCAGACTCAGTAAACGTATCACATGAAACACACATTCAAGTCCAGAACATTGATCAAAAACATATATCAGATCCATAATTGAACGCATTAGCTGCTGTGAAACCAAAAATCAAAGCAAACCAATCTATAAATTTAAGAGCCAACAAGATAAATCAATTGAAACCCCTCCGAAGCAATTGACTTCTCATCTAAAACTAAATATGTGAATTATATTTTCCTCAAAAATCACAAGGACACAAGTCGGCAGTGGGTAAGTTAAAAGACATACCTGTACTTACCGGGAATTGACGGGATACCAGCGAGAGGGGAGCGGGGTGATGCGGTGAAGAAGGGTTGCTGCTGGCAGATGGTGATTGCTGGCGACCAGAGGCGGCTTGCAGGCGAGGTGGAAACCAGTGGTGGCAGATGAAAGATCCGACGAGGGCGAGTGGAGATAGATGGAAAAGAAAGCCGGCTCGAGGGAGGATCCCGGTGAGGAGGAAAGACGGTGGTAAAGGGCGGCGCTGAGCGATGTATCGCCGACAACCTCAGATGGCCGGAGTTGAACTGGAGTGGAGAGGAAGAGGGCGCCGAGACGAGGAGCGGTGGCGGCTGTTGTTTGAGACGGGGAGAGAAAGAGAGGAAAGGAAGAGGGACACGGGAATAGGTTTTTTTTTTTTTTTTTTAACGAAAATAAAAAAAACTGAAAATTAATCCTAATTAAAAATAAAAAGAAATAAAAAGAATTCTTTCTAAGATCAGACATTGTTAACGCCCTCAGTAGTCTATCATATTCCTGTGCACACATCTTACAAGGCACGTCATAGCACAATAAATTGAAAACATAAAATGTGGAACTTAAGACCCCTTTCAATCTATCAAATAGTCTAGCATGACTCTCTGCAGAAGGAATATGATACCACCAGCACAGTTCCGCTGGTGGCTTTTCAAAATAGCAATCAAAAGGATCAACATAATCACCATTACCTTCAAGATTGCAAAAGTTTACCTTTATTATCTCTTGAGCCTCAGTTGATGGCTCTAGACTTGGTTCATCAATGGGCGAGCTCAGAATGGATGATGCAGATGGAGTAGGAGACACGTCACATGTAACCTCATGCGTCGACTCATGAGATTCCAAGTCATGAAGCATTAGACCTTCTCTTCCATCGTCGAAGACACTATCGTTGTCTGCAACCAATTCCTCTTCTTCTTCGAAGCTCCTTTCTGTCTCACCTTTTGCACTTAAAATTTGAATGAGTTGGCTCATCTGATTCTCCAAGTTTTTACAGCGGCTCATTTGCTCCTCCAATTTTTCGATTCGGTTCATTTTTCTTTCCTCTAACTGCTGCACCACTTGAGTAAGAGTGTGCAATGGATCCTCCAGGTGTGTGACAGAGTCCTCCAACGGCGAAGAAGACGTAGCGAGCAAGACTTCTTGTGAAACACGGTTATCCATATAACAGAAAAAATCCCACAACCCCGACAATCCTCCTAACCGTTTCAGGCCTCCGTTACTCATGTACTCAGCAAGTGCTCGCGTCTCAACAGTCATCCCATCAAGTATGCAAATAATCATATCTCGGATGCTGAATTGATAACCCCATGAACCAAGGTCGTCAACATACTCATGCAATCTAGTGAAGTATTGGTGAAAGTTCTCACCTTCAAACTGCGCTAATCTCAACATCTTGAAAAAGTTAGTAGCAAGGGTGTTGTGAACCGTAAGATAGGCTCACAACGGGTTAGATATATGCACAAAAATCAATAAATATACAAAATAAAGAAATAAGCTTGATTCCCCGGCAACGGCGCCAATTTGATGAGCGGTTTTTAGTCGCGTTAACCGTATCAAAATAATTTCGAACCTACCTACCTAATGTAGCGTGGTAAGCACGAGTCGATCCCACAGAGAATCAAGTTATTTCTAAGTTAAGTTTATTTACCAATTAGTATCAAACGGGGGGTTTTTGGGTGGTGAAAATAAGAAATAAACTAAAATAAACTATAAACAAATTAATGAAGATAACGATTAATAAAATAGTTTCATCTACAATTATCCACTTTAGTTGGTTGAAACGATCATTGTAACTTCCTCTTGTCCTTTTAGGTTTCCTATGAATGCCCTTGTCCCGACCTAATATAGTTACTAGTCCAACCAGTCCTAGCAACCCTTATCAATCGAACAGTCCCTAAAGAAGGATTTAACCCAATTGATAGCTTTAAGTTCAGAGATTAGCCAAGGTATTTGCAGTCCCTAAAGAGGGATTTAACAACACATTCAACTTCCTACTCATTCAATTAGTTCAACCAGCCCTAAAGGAATAAGTTTGCCACTTAGGTTAAGGTTCACAACCAGGAATCTACAAAACCCTAGCAATTGAATTGATTCTAACTAGTTGCGCGGGCTAGATAGAATAGAACAATAGACAATCAAGCACAAAGAAGTCGAAACATTCAAATTAGGAATTAAGGAACGAGAATTAGAAACTCACAATCAATCCAACCAAAGCTTCCAATTGTAGACGAAACGAGAGATTTTAGGTCTTCATAAAAATAAAACAAAAGACAATTAGGGTTAAGAGGTGAAACAAACTGTTGGCCGATCACACGGCTTCCCTTCTGCCGTATGAATAGAATGAATATATATATATAACATAAACTATCCTAACCTAAATCTATCTAATCTACTACGGATATATATTATTATTATTATTATATCTATCTAATCTATCTAAACATATATGTTACGCAACACTCAGCCAATCATTGGACTTGTTGAACACTTGAACCCACGTCCTACCGTTCGGAGCCCATCTCCTCCGCGTACGATCATCAACCCATTTACGTAGCTAGCCCATCTTGTCTTTCAAATTGCGATCAACCAATCAACCTCTGAATTCATACGATCCAACCCGAAAATACCTGAAATATATAAAAATACTAGTGTAGACTCCGAAAACCAAATAATATAAATTAAGCTATAAAATAGGTAAACATGCTCTAAATTGATATGCAAATCTTTTCTAAAAACATGACTAAAATAGACTCTATCAAACTACCCCATGCTTAGACTTTTGCTTGTCCTCAAGCAATGAAAAACAAATATAGAATTAATCATCCCACAAATAAGATCTTCATGCTTTAATTTTAGAAAAGCAACATCACATAGTAGGAGCCATGAATAAGAGAACAAATATCCTAGCAAGTATATTAGCGATCAAATAGTAAAGGCAAATTTAATCCAACCTCACCGGGATAATGTGTTTCACTCAAGCTCTCATGTGTTTAGGCTTTAAAGTACAACTCTCAACTCAATCCAAAATGTTTTATACACCGTGAAAGTCATTACTTGCAAACGACATCATGAGGACTTTTATAGGGTTATAATGGGGCTTTGGTAGGAACATAAGGCATGGGAAATATTTAGGCTTGTGGTGCTAAAAATCCGGGAAAAAGGAATAACAACCAACCAGAACAACACCAAAACTTTCATACTTCGCAAACCATTCCAATAACATAAACTCCAATGCACATCAATAAGCACTTTTCGATTTCAATAGCCATACACTTATGCATTTTTTTCATTTGTATGATGACTTTTTTTCTTTTATGCTTACTTTTGCCCCTAGGTGAATTTTATCCTCCCTAGGTCCAAGCTTACTAGACTTTTACTCCTAAGTGAATTTTATCCTCCTTAGGCCCATAGTAACAAGTCATCTCTATTATGCAAGAAGGGTTACCTTATTTTGGCTATGCCTCTCGCAATGTACAACCTTACATACATCATCTTTACTCAAAACAACTCCAACATATAAATTTTTCACCAATTCTACTCCTAATTCCCGGATAGGGTCAGGCTAATCATTGGCTATGATATATTTTTGTGGAGCTATCAAAAAAATAGGCTTTAAGGCTCAGACGGGCTTCAAGCACAGGATAATATGTAAGGTAGATAGGGTATAATATGGCTAAATAAAACATGCCTCAATCATTTGAAATTCACAAGCAACAAACATGTGCAATACGGTATTGAAATAAGAAGCATATGGAGAGTATAATCACACAATAAAAGCAAAAGGGAATAATATGAATAGTCCCTATAAGGCCAAAACAAACTCACAAGGTTATATTTTTTTAGATTTCAATTTAACCTCAACTATGAACCGTACTTGCTCAATTATATTCTCAAATCATGCTCCAAAATCATTTTCAAGCAATTCAATCAAATCATGGGATTTATGCGATTAAGATCATAAAAATGAATTAGCGGACAAACTAAACCAAGATAGGTATCTTAATAACATCTAAATGCATAACAAAAATTGAAAGAAAAAAAAACAGAAAACTAACATATATATAAAGATGGAGCTACACTGGAATTTCCCACCCCATGCTTAAAATTTTACTTTGTCCTCAAAGTAAAGAAAAATAATTAAAGAGGCAGAGAAAACTCACAATGTGATCAAGCATTTAGGAACAAGCGTTTAACTCAAGAGAAAGTAGTGGCGTAGTCTCTGAACAACCCCAACTCTTGGATGTAATTGGCACTCGTGAACCTTCTTGGAGTTAGCTAAAAATAGGCCTATCCTCTTTGCAAAATGCCTGGCCAAGACACAAAACAAAAAGAACGCACCACAAACAAACCCATTCTGGATTGCTTAAGAGTCATTAGGGTTGAGGCTCTGCCATTTTGGATTGCTTAAGATTTCGATATATTTTCGTGTACAGTAGCCTATGAGAAAATGGCGAAATATGCGACGGACTTAAAATAGGGAATATTGGTCTCCGATTGAATAAATACAATATAAAACTTGTATCTACCAAGTTACAGAGTCTTTAGAGTTGAGGCTATGCCATTTTGGATTGCTTAAGATTTCGATATATTTTCGTGTACAGTACCCTATGAGAAAATGGCGAAATATGCGACGGACGTAAAATAGGGAATATTGGTCTCCGATTCAATATATACAATATAAAACTTGTATCTACCAAGTTACAGAGTCATTAGAGTTGAGGCTCTACCATTTTGGATAGCTTAAGATTTCGATATATTTTCGTGTACAGTACCCTATGAGAAAATGGCGAAATATGCGACGGACTTAAAATAGGGAATATTGGTCTCCGATTCAATAAATACAATATAAAACTTGTATCTACCAAGTTACAGAGTCATTAGAGTTGAGGCTCTACCATTTTGGATAACTTAAGATTTCGATATATTTTCGTGTACAGTACCCTATGAGAAAATTGCGAAATATGCGACAGACTTAAAATAGGGAATATTGGTATCCGATTCAATAAATAGAATATAAAACTTGTATCTACCAAGTTACAGAGTCATTAGAGTTGAGGCTCTGCCATTTTGGATAGCTTTAAGATTTCGATATATTTTCGTGTACAGTACCCTATGAGAAAATGGCGAAATATGCGACGGACTTAAGACATGGAATATTGGTCTCCGATTCAATAAATACAATATAAAACTTGTATCTACCAAGTTACAGAGTCATTAGAGTTGAGGCTCTGCCATTTTGGATAGCTTAAGATTTCGATATATTTTCGTGTACAGTACTCTATGAGAAAATGGCGAAATATGCGACGGACTTAAAACATGGAATATTGGTATCCGATTCAATAAATACAATATAAAACTTGTATCTACCGAGTTACAGAGTCATTAGAGTTGAGGCTCTGCCATTTTGGATTGCTTAAGATTTCGATATATTTTCGTGTACAGTACCCTATGAGAAAATGGCGAAATATGCGACGGACGTAAAATAGGGAATATTGGTCTCCAATTCAATAAATACAATATAAAACTTGTATCTACCAATTTACAGAGTCATTAGAGTTGAGGCTCTGCCATTTTGGATAGCTTAAGATTTCGATATATTTTCGTGTACAGTACCCTATGAGAAAATGGCGAAATATGCGACGGACTTAAAATAGGGAATATTGGTCTCCGATTCAATAAATACAATATAAAACTTGTATCTACCAAGTTACAGAGTCATTAGAGTTGAGGCTCTACCATTTTGGATAGCTTAAGATTTCGATATATTTTCGTGTACAGTACCCTATGAGAAAATTGCGAAATATGCGACAGACTTAAAATAGGGAATATTGGTATCCGATTCAATAAATAGAATATAAAACTTGTATCTACCAAGTTACAGAGGCATTAGGGTTGAGGCTCTGCCATTTTGGATTGCTTAAGATTTCGATATATTTTCGTGTACAGTACCCTATGAGAAAATGGCGAAATATGCGACGGACTTAAAATAGGGAATATTGGTCTCCGATTCAATAAATACAATATAAAACTTGTATCTACCAAGTTACAGAGTCTTTAGAGTTGAGGCTCTGCCATTTTGGATTTCTTAAGATTTCAATATATTTTCGTGTACAGTACCCTATGAGAAAATGGCGAAATATGCGACGGACTTAAAATAGGGAATATTGGTCTCCGATTCAATAAATAGAATATAAAACTTGTATCTACCAAGTTACAGAGTCGTTAGAGTTTAGGCTCTGCCATTTTGGATTGCTTAAGATTTCGATATATTTTCGTGTACAGTACCCTATGAGAAAATGGCGAAATATGGGACGGACTTAAGACATGGAATATTGGTGTCCGATTCAATAAATACAATATAAAACTTGTATCTACCATGTTACAGCGTCATTAGAGTTGAGGCTCTGCCATTTTGTATAGCTTAAGATTTTGATATATTTTCGTGTACAGTACCCTATTAGAAAATGGCGAAATATGCGACGGACTTAAAACATGGAATATTGGTGTCCGATTCAATAAATACAATATAAAACTTGTATCTACCAAGTTACAGAGTCATTAGAGTTGAGGCTCTGCCATTTTGGATAGCTTAAGATTTCGATATATTTTCGTGTACAGTACCCTATGAGAAAATTGCGAAATATGCGACAGACTTAAAATAGGGAATATTGGTATCCGATTCAATAAATACAATATAAAACTTGTATCTACCAAGTTACAGAGATATTAGAGTTTAGGCTCTGCAATTTTGGATTGCTTAAGATTTCGATATATTTTCGTGTACAGTACCCTATTAGAAAATGGCGAAATATGCGACGGACTTAAAATAGGGAATATTGGTCTCCGATTCAATAAATACAATATAAAACTTGTATCTACCAAGTTACAGAGTCTTTAGAGTTGAGGCTCTGCCATTTTGGATTTCTTAAGATTTCAATATATTTTCGTGTACAGTACCCTATGAGAAAATGGCGAAATATGCGACGGACTTAAAATAGGGAATATTGGTCTCCGATTCAATAAATACAATATAAAACTTGTATCTACCAAGTTACAGAGTCTTTAGAGTTGAGGCTCTGCCATTTTGGATTGCTTAAGATTTCGATATATTTTCGTGTATAGTTCCCTATGAGAAAATGGCGAAATATGCGACGGAATTAAGACATGGAATATTGGTCTCCGATTCAATAAATACAATATAAAACTTGTATCTACCATGTTACATCGTCATTAGAGTTGAGGCTCTGCCATTTTGTATAGCTTAAGATTTTGATATATTTTCGTGTACAGTACCCTATTAGAAAATGGCGAAATATGCGACAGACTTAAAACATGGAATATTGGTATCCGATTCAATAAATACAATATAAAACTTGTATCTACCAAGTTACAGAGTCATTAGAGTTGAGGCTCTGCCATTTTGGATAGCTTAAGATTTCGATATATTTTCGTGTACAGTACCCTATGAGAAAATTGCGAAATATGCGACAGACTTAAAATAGGGAATATTGGTATCCGATTCAATAAATACAATATAAAACTTGTATCTACCAAGTTACAGAGTCATTAGAGTAGAGGTTCTGCCATTTTGGATTGCTTAAGATTTCGATATATTTTCGTGTACAGTACCCTATGAGAAAATGGCGAAATATGCGACGAACTTAAAATAGGGAATATTGGTCTCTGATTCAATAAATACAATATAAAACTTGTATCTACCAAGTTACAGAGTCTTTAGAGTTGAGGCTCTGCCATTTTGGATTGCTTAAGATTTCGATATATTTTCGTGTACAATACCCTATGAGAAAATGGTGAAATATGCGACGGACTTAAAATAGGGAATATTGCTCTCTGATTCAATAAATACAATATAAAACTTGTATCTACCAAGTTACATATGTCGCCATTTTTTAAGTCCGTCGCATATGTCGCCATTTTCTCATAGAGTACTGTACACGAAAATATATCGAAATCTTAAGCTATCCAAAATGGCAGAGCCTCAACTCTAATGACTCTGTAACTTGGTAGATACAAGTTTTATATTGTATTTATTGAATCGGATACCAATATTCCATGTTTTAAGTCTGTCGCATATTTCGCCATTTTCTAATAGGGTACTGTACACGAAAATATATCAAAATCTTAAGCTATACAAAATGGCAGAGCCTCAACTCTAATGACGATGTAACATGGTAGATACAAGTTTTATATTGTATTTATTGAATCGGAGACCAATATTCCATGTCTTAATTCCGTCGCATATTTCGCCATTTTCTCATAGGGAACTATACACGAAAATATATCGAAATCTTAAGCAATCCAAAATGGCAGAGCCTCAACTCTAAAGACTCTGTAACTTGGTAGATACAAGTTTTATATTGTATTTATTGAATCGGAGACCAATATTCCCTATTTTAAGTCCGTCGCATATTTCGCCATTTTCTCATAGGGTACTGTACACGAAAATATATTGAAATCTTAAGAAATCCAAAATGGCAGAGCCTCAACTCTAAAGACTCTGTAACTTGGTAGATACAAGTTTTATATTGTATTTATTGAATCGGAGACCAATATTCCCTATTTTAAGTCCGTCGCATATTTCGCCATTTTCTAATAGGGTACTGTACACGAAAATATATCGAAATCTTAAGCAATCCAAAATGGCAGAGCCTAAACTCTAATATCTCTGTAACTTGGTAGATACAAGTTTTATATTGTATTTATTGAATCGGATACCAATATTCCCTATTTTAAGTCTGTCGCATATTTCGCAATTTTCTCATAGGGTACTGTACACGAAAATATATCGAAATCTTAAGCTATCCAAAATGGCAGAGCCTCAACTCTAATGACTCTGTAACTTGGTAGATACAAGTTTTATATTGTATTTATTGAATCGGACACCAATATTCCATGTTTTAAGTCCGTCGCATATTTCGCCATTTTCTAATAGGGTACTGTACACGAAAATATATCAAAATCTTAAGCTATACAAAATGGCAGAGCCTCAAATCTAATGACGCTGTAACATGGTAGATACAAGTTTTATATTGTATTTATTGAATCGGACACCAATATTCCATGTCTTAAGTCCGTCCCATATTTCGCCATTTTCTCATAGGGTACTGTACACGAAAATATATCGAAATCTTAAGCAATCCAAAATGGCAGAGCCTAAACTCTAACGACTCTGTAACTTGGTAGATACAAGTTTTATATTCTATTTATTGAATCGGAGACCAATATTCCCTATTTTAAGTCCGTCGCATATTTCGCCATTTTCTCATAGGGTACTGTACACGAAAATATATTGAAATCTTAAGAAATCCAAAATGGCAGAGCCTCAACTCTAAAGACTCTGTAACTTGGTAGATACAAGTTTTATATTGTATTTATTGAATCGGAGACCAATATTCCCTATTTTAAGTCCGTCGCATATTTCGCCATTTTCTCATAGGGTACTGTACACGAAAATATATCGAAATCTTAAGCAATCCAAAATGGCAGAGCCTCAACCCTAATGCCTCTGTAACTTGGTAGATACAAGTTTTATATTCTATTTATTGAATCGGATACCAATATTCCCTATTTTAAGTCTGTCGCATATTTCGCAATTTTCTCATAGGGTACTGTACACGAAAATATATCGAAATCTTAAGCTATCCAAAATGGTAGAGCCTCAACTCTAATGACTCTGTAACTTGGTAGATACAAGTTTTATATTGTATTTATTGAATCGGAGACCAATATTCCCTATTTTAAGTCCGTCGCATATTTCGCCATTTTCTCATAGGGTACTGTACACGAAAATATATCGAAATCTTAAGCTATCCAAAATGGCAGAGCCTCAACTCTAATGACTCTGTAAATTGGTAGATACAAGTTTTATATTGTATTTATTGAATTGGAGACCAATATTCCCTATTTTACGTCCGTCGCATATTTCGCCATTTTCTCATAGGGTACTGTACACGAAAATATATCGAAATCTTAAGCAATCCAAAATGGCAGAGCCTCAACTCTAATGACTCTGTAACTCGGTAGATACAAGTTTTATATTGTATTTATTGAATCGGATACCAATATTCCATGTTTTAAGTCCGTCGCATATTTCGCCATTTTCTCATAGAGTACTGTACACGAAAATATATCGAAATCTTAAGCTATCCAAAATGGCAGAGCCTCAACTCTAATGACTCTGTAACTTGGTAGATACAAGTTTTATATTGTATTTATTGAATCGGAGACCAATATTCCATGTCTTAAGTCCGTCGCATATTTCGCCATTTTCTCATAGGGTACTGTACACGAAAATATATCGAAATCTTAAAGCTATCCAAAATGGCAGAGCCTCAACTCTAATGACTCTGTAACTTGGTAGATACAAGTTTTATATTCTATTTATTGAATCGGATACCAATATTCCCTATTTTAAGTCTGTCGCATATTTCGCAATTTTCTCATAGGGTACTGTACACGAAAATATATCGAAATCTTAAGTTATCCAAAATGGTAGAGCCTCAACTCTAATGACTCTGTAACTTGGTAGATACAAGTTTTATATTGTATTTATTGAATCGGAGACCAATATTCCCTATTTTAAGTCCGTCGCATATTTCGCCATTTTCTCATAGGGTACTGTACACGAAAATATATCGAAATCTTAAGCTATCCAAAATGGTAGAGCCTCAACTCTAATGACTCTGTAACTTGGTAGATACAAGTTTTATATTGTATATATTGAATCGGAGACCAATATTCCCTATTTTACGTCCGTCGCATATTTCGCCATTTTCTCATAGGGTACTGTACACGAAAATATATCGAAATCTTAAGCAATCCAAAATGGCATAGCCTCAACTCTAAAGACTCTGTAACTTGGTAGATACAAGTTTTATATTGTATTTATTCAATCGGAGACCAATATTCCCTATTTTAAGTCCGTCGCATATTTCGCCATTTTCTCATAGGCTACTGTACACGAAAATATATCGAAATCTTAAGCAATCCAAAATGGCAGAGCCTCAACCCTAATGACTCTTAAGCAATCCAGAATGGGTTTGTTTGTGGTGCGTTCTTTTTGTTTTGTGTCTTGGCCAGGCATTTTGCAAAGAGGATAGGCCTATTTTTAGCTAACTCCAAGAAGGTTCACGAGTGCCAATTACATCCAAGAGTTGGGGTTGTTCAGAGACTACGCCACTACTTTCTCTTGAGTTAAACGCTTGTTCCTAAATGCTTGATCACATTGTGAGTTTTCTCTGCCTCTTTAATTATTTTTCTTTACTTTGAGGACAAAGTAAAATTTTAAGCATGGGGTGGGAAATTCCAGTGTAGCTCCATCTTTATATATATGTTAGTTTTCTGTTTTTTTTTCTTTCAATTTTTGTTATGCATTTAGATGTTATTAAGATACCTATCTTGGTTTAGTTTGTCCGCTAATTCATTTTTATGATCTTAATCGCATAAATCCCATGATTTGATTGAATTGCTTGAAAATGATTTTGGAGCATGATTTGAGAATATAATTGAGCAAGTACGGTTCATAGTTGAGGTTAAATTGAAATCTAAAAAAATATAACCTTGTGAGTTTGTTTTGGCCTTATAGGGACTATTCATATTATTCCCTTTTGCTTTTATTGTGTGATTATACTCTCCATATGCTTCTTATTTCAATACCGTATTGCACATGTTTGTTGCTTGTGAATTTCAAATGATTGAGGCATGTTTTATTTAGCCATATTATACCCTATCTACCTTACATATTATCCTGTGCTTGAAGCCCGTCTGAGCCTTAAAGCCTATTTTTTTGATAGCTCCACAAAAATATATCATAGCCAATGATTAGCCTGACCCTATCCGGGAATTAGGAGTAGAATTGGTGAAAAATTTATATGTTGGAGTTGTTTTGAGTAAAGATGATGTATGTAAGGTTGTACATTGCGAGAGGCATAGCCAAAATAAGGTAACCCTTCTTGCATAATAGAGATGACTTGTTACTATGGGCCTAAGGAGGATAAAATTCACTTAGGAGTAAAAGTCTAGTAAGCTTGGACCTAGGGAGGATAAAATTCACCTAGGGGCAAAAGTAAGCATAAAAGAAAAAAAGTCATCATACAAATGAAAAAAATGCATAAGTGTATGGCTATTGAAATCGAAAAGTGCTTATTGATGTGCATTGGAGTTTATGTTATTGGAATGGTTTGCGAAGTATGAAAGTTTTGGTGTTGTTCTGGTTGGTTGTTATTCCTTTTTCCCGGATTTTTAGCACCACAAGCCTAAATATTTCCCATGCCTTATGTTCCTACCAAAGCCCCATTATAACCCTATAAAAGTCCTCATGATGTCGTTTGCAAGTAATGACTTTCACGGTGTATAAAACATTTTGGATTGAGTTGAGAGTTGTACTTTAAAGCCTAAACACATGAGAGCTTGAGTGAAACACATTATCCCGGTGAGGTTGGATTAAATTTGCCTTTACTATTTGATCGCTAATATACTTGCTAGGATATTTGTTCTCTTATTCATGGCTCCTACTATGTGATGTTGCTTTTCTAAAATTAAAGCATGAAGATCTTATTTGTGGGATGATTAATTCTATATTTGTTTTTCATTGCTTGAGGACAAGCAAAAGTCTAAGCATGGGGTAGTTTGATAGAGTCTATTTTAGTCATGTTTTTAGAAAAGATTTGCATATCAATTTAGAGCATGTTTACCTATTTTATAGCTTAATTTATATTATTTGGTTTTCGGAGTCTACACTAGTATTTTTATATATTTCAGGTATTTTCGGGTTGGATCGTATGAATTCAGAGGTTGATTGGTTGATCGCAATTTGAAAGACAAGATGGGCTAGCTACGTAAATGGGTTGATGATCGTACGCGGAGGAGATGGGCTCCGAACGGTAGGACGTGGGTTCAAGTGTTCAACAAGTCCAATGATTGGCTGAGTGTTGCGTAACATATATGTTTAGATAGATTAGATAGATATAATAATAATAATAATATATATCCGTAGTAGATTAGATAGATTTAGGTTAGGATAGTTTATGTTATATATATATATTCATTCTATTCATACGGCAGAAGGGAAGCCGTGTGATCGGCCAACAGTTTGTTTCACCTCTTAACCCTAATTGTCTTTTGTTTTATTTTTATGAAGACCTAAAATCTCTCGTTTCGTCTACAATTGGAAGCTTTGGTTGGATTGATTGTGAGTTTCTAATTCTCGTTCCTTAATTCCTAATTTGAATGTTTCGACTTCTTTGTGCTTGATTGTCTATTGTTCTATTCTATCTAGCCCGCGCAACTAGTTAGAATCAATTCAATTGCTAGGGTTTTGTAGATTCCTGGTTGTGAACCTTAACCTAAGTGGCAAACTTATTCCTTTAGGGCTGGTTGAACTAATTGAATGAGTAGGAAGTTGAATGTGTTGTTAAATCCCTCTTTAGGGACTGCAAATACCTTGGCTAATCTCTGAACTTAAAGCTATCAATTGGGTTAAATCCTTCTTTAGGGACTGTTCGATTGATAAGGGTTGCTAGGACTGGTTGGACTAGTAACTATATTAGGTCGGGACAAGGGCATTCATAGGAAACCTAAAAGGACAAGAGGAAGTTACAATGATCGTTTCAACCAACTAAAGTGGATAATTGTAGATGAAACTATTTTATTAATCGTTATCTTCATTAATTTGTTTATAGTTTATTTTAGTTTATTTCTTATTTTCACCACCCAAAAACCCCCCGTTTGATACTAATTGGTAAATAAACTTAACTTAGAAATAACTTGATTCTCTGTGGGATCGACTCGTGCTTACCACGCTACATTAGGTAGGTAGGTTCGAAATTATTTTGATACGGTTAACGCGACTAAAAACCGCTCATCAAATTGGCGCCGTTGCCGGGGAATCAAGCTTATTTCTTTATTTTGTATATTTATTGATTTTTGTGCATATATCTAACCCGTTGTGAGCCTATCTTACGGTTCACAACACCCTTGCTACTAACTTTTTCAAGATGTTGAGATTAGCGCAGTTTGAAGGTGAGAACTTTCACCAATACTTCACTAGATTGCATGAGTATGTTGACGACCTTGGTTCATGGGGTTATCAATTCAGCATCCGAGATATGATTATTTGCATACTTGATGGGATGACTGTTGAGACGCGAGCACTTGCTGAGTACATGAGTAACGGAGGCCTGAAACGGTTAGGAGGATTGTCGGGGTTGTGGGATTTTTTCTGTTATATGGATAACCGTGTTTCACAAGAAGTCTTGCTCGCTACGTCTTCTTCGCCGTTGGAGGACTCTGTCACACACCTGGAGGATCCATTGCACACTCTTACTCAAGTGGTGCAGCAGTTAGAGGAAAGAAAAATGAACCGAATCGAAAAATTGGAGGAGCAAATGAGCCGCTGTAAAAACTTGGAGAATCAGATGAGCCAACTCATTCAAATTTTAAGTGCAAAAGGTGAGACAGAAAGGAGCTTCGAAGAAGAAGAGGAATTGGTTGCAGACAACGATAGTGTCTTCGACGATGGAAGAGAAGGTCTAATGCTTCATGACTTGGAATCTCATGAGTCGACGCATGAGGTTACATGTGACGTGTCTCCTACTCCATCTGCATCATCCATTCTGAGCTCGCCCATTGATGAACCAAGTCTAGAGCCATCAACTGAGGCTCAAGAGATAATAAAGGTAAACTTTTGCAATCTTGAAGGTAATGGTGATTATGTTGATCCTTTTGATTGCTATTTTGAAAAGCCACCAGCGGAACTGTGCTGGTGGTATCATATTCCTTCTGCAGAGAGTCATGCTAGACTATTTGATAGATTGAAAGGGGTCTTAAGTTCCACATTTTATGTTTTCAATTTATTGTGCTATGACGTGCCTTGTAAGATGTGTGCACAGGAATATGATAGACTACTGAGGGCGTTAACAATGTCTGATCTTAGAAAGAATTCTTTTTATTTCTTTTTATTTTTAATTAGGATTAATTTTCAGTTTTTTTTATTTTCGTTAAAAAAAAAAAAAAAAACCTATTCCCGTGTCCCTCTTCCTTTCCTCTCTTTCTCTCCCCGTCTCAAACAACAGCCGCCACCGCTCCTCGTCTCGGCGCCCTCTTCCTCTCCACTCCAGTTCAACTCCGGCCATCTGAGGTTGTCGGCGATACATCGCTCAGCGCCGCCCTTTACCACCGTCTTTCCTCCTCACCGGGATCCTCCCTCGAGCCGGCTTTCTTTTCCATCTATCTCCACTCGCCCTCGTCGGATCTTTCATCTGCCACCACTGGTTTCCACCTCGCCTGCAAGCCGCCTCTGGTCGCCAGCAATCACCATCTGCCAGCAGCAACCCTTCTTCACCGCATCACCCCCGCTCCCCTCTCGCTGGTATCCCGTCAATTCCCGGTAAGTACAGGTATGTCTTTTAACTTACCCACTGCCGACTTGTGTCCTTGTGATTTTTGAGGAAATATAATTCACATATTTAGTTTTAGATGAGAAGTCAATTGCTTCGGAGGGGTTTCAATTGATTTATCTTGTTGGCTCTTAAATTTATAGATTGGTTTGCTTTGATTTTTGGTTTCACAGCAGCTAATGCGTTCAATTATGGATCTGATATATGTTTTTGATCAATGTTCTGGACTTGAATGTGTGTTTCATGTGATACGTTTACTGAGTCTGGTTGATCATCAACACCTTTTTTTTTATCATCAAGAATTTGGGGCTGCTGTGTTGCTTTGATTTTCTTGGATGATATATTTTTCTTGGTTGTTGGAATGGGTTTGTTTGTGGTGCGTTCTTTTTGTTTTGTGTCTTGGCCAGGCATTTTGCAAAGAGGATAGGCCTATTTTTAGCTAACTCCAAGAAGGTTCACGAGTGCCAATTACATCCAAGAGTTGGGGGCTGTTCAGAGACTACGCCACTACTTTCTCTTGAGTTAAACGCTTGTTCCTAAATGCCTGATCACATTGTGAGTTTTCTCTGCCTCTTTCATTATTTTTCTTTACTTTGAGGACAAAGTAAAATTTTAAGCATGGGGTGGGAAATTCCAGTGTAGCTCCGTCTTTATATATATGTTAGTTTTCTGTTTTTTTTTTTCTTTCAATTTTTGTTATGCATTTAGATGTTATTAAGATACCTATCTTGGTTTAGTTTGTCCGCTAATTCATTTTTATGATCTTAATCGCATAAATCCCATGA
>JBANSL010000069.1:0-39876 GCA_037127255.1 Persicaria tinctoria | reverse complement strand
TCCTCCCGTTTTCCAGTCGAAAGTTGTTTCCGGTTTCAATTCGCCATTTAATTTTGGATTTTTAATTTCCGTCTGCCAGGTTGCCCATTTGTTTATATTGGTCATAATTGACCATACTTTTTCACTATTGGCATTGATAGTGATTGTTTTGCTGCATTTTACCGGTGCATTGTTGTTGATACTTTTCATTTTTAAATTGTTTTGTGCAGATGAACTTGCTGACACCACAAAGCCCATTGCGATTAAGAAAATTGATTTTGTAAGCATTGCTCTTTTTTGTTTAATTAACAATGCAAAAATCAACTCAAAAGCAAAGCCTTCGCTTGACAAAAATCAAGAAGTTTATAAACTGGCTTTTTTCCTTAATCTACTTAAGGTTTCCGATGCTATTCCGAGCATAGAGGCCAAGTATTGCAGTGGCACCTGATTAAACAATTCTTTATTAAAATTGAAAAGTTGATTATACCGTTCTTCTGCAGACATGGAAAGATGTTGTAGGATTCTATCTTCTAAAATTGTAAAGCATTTTGCAATAAAAAGTTTTTCCAATGAAGACCACCCTGAAACTACTTCTCCAATTTTTTGATAGTCGTTATGATCAATTATATAAAGCTCACAATCTGTTAATGCTTGAATATTCCAACGTGCTTTTTGTTGAAAAACGAAACTTGCCAAGTCCACAACAAAATAACCTTTTGTCGAAATCCATTTAGTAATTTCTTTATCTTCCACAAAAACAAACTCTCTTATAATTCCTGCTTGCATAAACCCAAGTCTATCGCAATATCTTCCTGTTTTTAAAAAGTAGTCCCCTTTTTTAAGGGTCACAGGTTTAAAGAAGGAACTAATTTTAGATAAGTCATCCATACCTACTCCGAAAAATGTTTCGATATATTTTTCAAGCTCTGTCATTACAAGTAATGTTTTAGCTCCTTTTTAGGGCACTTTATTTATTTTAAAAATAGAAATAAATATTAAGGCTGCAGCAAGCAGACTGAAAACCATTGCCATAGGGAAAAAGAATAATAGTTCGTCAACTGCTAACAATACAATAGCAAATGCAACAAGCCAGAGGATTTTTGTAGCTCTATTTTCCTGCCAGTTTGAAATTGTCCATAAGATGGAAACAATAAGCAGAAGAAAAATTGTGCCTGCATAGCCATGTCCGGAAAAGAAAGATGCCATAGTCGAATCTTTTCCTTGAAACGAAAAATGGGTGTCTTGCATTTTCTGAACAATGTCAAACGGAATCTTACCATTAGGTTTGCGCCATGTTACAATAGCCAAAGTATGTCCGATGGCATGCAGTAACATGATAATTGCTGCAATTCTAAGCAGAAGTTTTGAGGTGATCTTTGGCATGTTGTCAGATGCAATTTGTTTATATATGCTGTTTTATAAAGTCAGTTGTTACAACAGTAGCGAACTCTCCGTTCAAACTAGCTAAAGCCGTTTCATGAATTAATTCAGCGGGAAAATTTTGTCCGTCAAGTCCTTTTTTATTAAATGTGGCAGTTGCGTCAGATACTAAATAAGTATCAAAACCGAAGTTTCCCGCCATTCTGGTTGTAGTAGAAATACAATGGTCTGTAGTTAACCCCACAATTACAAGTTTGGTTATTTTCCCGTTGTCGAGTTGCTCTTTTAAGTCTGTCCCGATAAATGCGCTATTGACATTTTTTTTGACAATTGGTTCATCGTCAATTGGTTTTACAATGTCTTTGAATTCATTTCCTTGATGCGATTCATTTAATAGAGAAGTCGGTATGGAAGAACAATGTTTAATATGAAAAATTGGAAGATCGTTCTCTCGCCAAAGTTTCAAAAGTTCACCTGCCTTATTTTCTGCATCTAAATTGTTTCTTTGTCCGCCCCAATATTCTATATTGTCAAACCCTTTTTGAATGTCAACTAAAATTAGTGCGGGTCTGTCTGATTTTGAAATACTCATTTTATTTTTATTTACATTACAAGTTAAGATATTCCGCTCAATAGCGTTCTATCTCCAACTTGGTAATGATGTCAACTTTCATTGCCTTACTATTAGGGGTTGTTATTTGGAAATAGCATTTGATGAATTTGTAAACATAGGCGGATGCTGCTGCTGATAATGGGTGTGCTGCTGAAACCATTTGGCGAAAGCAGCTATTGTTGCCTCACTATATAATTTACCTCCTATAAAAGTAATGCTGGGTGGAGCACTACTGATAGCAGCTAAACCCGCAGGTAATGTGATACAAGGGTTACCGGTGAGGCAGGTTAGTGCCATAGGCTCATCTGCCATACTGGGCACAATGATAATATCATACTTACTCAATAACGGGAAAGAATATTGCATAACCATATAGCGCAAGCGGCAAATAGTAAGATATTCTACTGCCGGAATAAACCGTGCACTTCTAAATTGGTTTGGATAGCGGCTTTGCCATTGCTGTACCATTTCACTATCCCTACCCGACCTGGTGAGATAGTCAAAAGCCGTAGCTGATTCAGCAGCCCAAATAGTTGTCAGCAGATCGTTTGTATGTAAGTTAGATGGGAAATCGATAGCTTTAACCTGTACACCTGCATCCTGCAAAGTTTTAATGACAGCTTTCTCTGCACTGTTACCGGGCAAGGTATCTATGTAGTTTTTTGCATATGCTACTTTTATGGTTTTAAGATCAACATTGCCTGTATAATTAAAAGGCATTGTTCGTGAGGCACGGTCAAAAAGATCACTACCATGTATGTATGCAAATACCATTGCTGCATCTTCAGCGTCGCGACAAATCGGTCCAATACGATCGGAAGTCCAGGCCAGGTTCATGCCGCCTGTTCGGGCAACACTACCAAAGGTTGGCCGTAAACCCGTTGCTCCACATACAGCAGAGGGGGCTACAATAGAGCCGTAGGTTTCTGTACCAATGGCAAAAGGTAATAATCCCGCAACGGTTGCAGATGCCGATCCTGCAGATGATCCGTTCGAACCTTCGTTCAAATTCCAGGGGTTTTTAGTTTGTCCGCCAAACCATATGTCATCCATCGCAAGCTCTCCCATAGATAATTTTGCGATGAGTACGGCACCGGCCTTATCCAGTTTCCGGTACACGAATGCATCTTCATCAATCACCTGATCTTTAAAAGGCGGCGTGCCATAAGTGGTTCGGGTGCCCTTTACGGCGAACAGATCTTTAAGTCCATAAGGTATACCCTGCAGCGGACTTTTATAGATACCTTTTGCAAAGGCTTCATCCGCCTGTTTAGCCTGCTCCATTGCTATTTTTTCTGTAAGACTGATAACACAATGCAAAGTGTCGCCATATTTTTTCAAGCGGTTTATAAAAAAACGGCTCAACTGAACGGAAGTAATTTTATGATGCCTGAGTAATGAAGATAACTGCGCGATAGTATAAAACGCCAACCGGTTTGTATCGGCAGGCATTACAACGTCGGCAGGAATATTCCAGCTAATGGACTGTTGTTTGGTATTGAATGTCATTGCCGGCAATACAGGATCGAACCAATTTGGAAGGGGAACACTATTGGGTAAATTGAAACCATGCAGGTAACGATATAACTGCAGATTGGCGTTCAGTTGGTTCACCATGGAATCCCTTTGGACATTGGTAAAATGCAGATCAACCATTTTTTCGGTAGTCATAATATCGTTTACCGAAACATGCTGTGCAAGGCCGGTGTACGACAGTACCAAAAAAGAAGAAAAACAAAAAATAGTTTTTACCCGAGTAGCTATATTTTGCATAAATAGAAATTATATAGTTTGAAGATTATATTTCAACATAACACACTGCTGCTCAAAACATGGCCCACAACGTTAAAGTGTTTATACAGTGTTATTCATTTTTAAAAGAATTCCAGTTGATTAAAACATTCCAAACCAACGGTGCATCATGTAGATTGAGATAACGGTGTAAAGGATCAAAAGTAAATGCGATCACGCGGCCCAACCCAACAGGCACATTGAAAATAGCGCCATGACCAATGATGTTCTGTTCATTGCGTACCATCCCGGAAAGCACATAAGGTGCTTCTTTTTTAATGATATCTTTAGCAGCAGGGATTTCTTTTTTTTCCGGCATACCCATCACTGGTCCTATGTATTTTTCCTCATCCTTCAAAGGCTTTGTTCCATACTGCAGCACCATCATATTACGATTAAACTTTTGAACCTGTAAAAGCGGACCATTACCTCTGAATATGGGGAATACTTCAGGGAATCCATATAATATTGCATTATCTAGGTTGCGGGCTTTCACGTTAACAACAGAGCCGGGATGAAAGAGTCCGGCGGCATCATAAGGCTGTAATTCTCTTACAATACCAACATTAGCTAATATCTGGGATGAGTTATCTAAACTGATAATTACTCCACCGGCTTCAACAAATTGCTTTAACTGTTCCATTCCGTCAAACCCGGGGCCACCTGTCATGTCGTTGGTAGAATCGGGGTAGCCATGTGATGGAAAAGCAGCCGTTTTGGTATACGGCATGGGGCCGAACTTTTTATCTATCTCGTTGATAAAGTCGCTTGCACTACCACCGGTACGTGGAATAAGGATTACATCAAATCTTTTTCTTAATCCCCCTTTTTTAAAATCATCTTTATTGATAGAGGTATAAGGAATCCCAACTTGCTCAAAAGTATATCTTGCCCATCCTTCATCTTGCGTGTACGTCCAGGTGTGATAAATAGCAACAGACGGTAAGTGAACTTCGCGTTGTTTTGAAACAGGAGTTGTTTTTGTTGCCTGCAGATCAAGCCCAAATTGAGTTGTAAGTTTTATTGCTTGCTGTTGTGTAAGTTTTCGGAATACAACTGAACCCGCCGCTATGGTATCTTTTGTTCCCTCTATAATAATTTTAGTATCCAGTATCGTTGCTTTTGCATCTTTGTTTTGTGATTGTAACCAATACAATGCCGGCAGTAACGTGTTTTGAGCCTTATAATGAAGCACATAGTTTTCGCCGCTGCCGGTTATCTTCCCTTCATACTTAACATCGTTGTTCAATATGGTAAGATTTGTTCTGGAATATTTCACACTATCATCTGCACGTACATCAACACCATATAGGTACCCAAGTGTCCACGCAATATCATCGTAAGGCGGAAACTTTGCATCTTTTGAGAAGTTTTGTTTGGTTAATAATGATACTGCCAGGTTTCGGTAAGGCTGATCTAACAACACAACATAGTCTCCCTTATTTTTACCTGTATCAACACGGTGCACTTCAATGTTCTGTTTACGTAACTGATTTACGAGATAAGCAGCCATTGCAGGATCGCGTTGCGTAGCCGGGATAACAAATGCCCCGGGCTTTTCCTGCTTTCCTTTTTTGATATTGTTTAATCCTTTCTGGTAAAAATTGTGCAACAATACATTTCCATTATCCGCAGTGTAAGAAAGGGAAGCAAGCACACCTGCCTCCATGTAATTGATGTTATTGCGTGATGACCAGTAAACCTGTTGGGTAGGAGGATCCGGCCGGTACCATTCTCTGCTTGTAACCGCATCACCTGCATATTTTATTTCAGAAAGATCACGCAGGTAAGTATTGCCCCCGGCATTACCAAAAGTTTCATAAAAGCGCCCGATGGAGTTATGGTTATTAGCAACCCAAATGCCATATCCCGGATACCATCCATCGTAAAACGCCCATGTAAATGCGCCGGGTAAACCTTGAGCTGCAAGGGCTGTAATGTCGTGATTGGCCATAACCTGCCATTCGCCAATTGTTATAGGGTCAATAGTTTCGTTGTAAGGCCCTGTACCTGTTGACATGTAAATCAATGGCACCGATTCATGCAGATCGAGCATTACTGTAGGATGCCAGTCATAATAAATATTAAAAATAGCATTTGTAAGTTGTTGTGATACCTGTATACCATCGCGGTTGTTATCATGAAATATATACTTACCCCAATAAGGTGGTGAGTAGCGAAAACCATCATCAAAATTTATTCTTGCTTTAGAATAGCGGTAATACCAGTCGACCTGTTTATCGCGACCATCCGGCTCAACAACCGGGTTAATAATAACAATGATGTTGTCCCGAATTTTCCTGATCTCATCGGTATTGCTTGTGATAAGGCGGTAAGCCAGTTCCATCAACATTTCGGGTGAACCCATTTCTGTGGAGTGGAGCCCTCCGTTTAAATAAAAAACAGGTTTTGCTGTTTTGATGATTTGGTTCACATCTGTTACGCCTACCTTTCTTGGATCAGCTAAAAGAGCTAACTGGTTTTTATAATGATCCAGTTGTTTCATTGCGTCTTCATTCCCGATCGTCACCATATTAATGGCACGTCCTTCTTCTGTTGTACCAACCTGCTTTATAGAAATTAATGGTGAAGCTTCTGCCAGTTTTTTATAATAGCTATATATTTCCGTTGTGCGATGCATAACTCCCGGTGCGCCAATGATAGTACCAAAAAATGCTTTCGGAGAAGGAATCCGGGCATCATACACCAGATCTAGCACGGAAGATGGAAGGAACCTTGGATCGGTTGTGTATTCTTTTATCTTTTGATTATAGGCTGTGTCTACCTGTTGAGCGTTCAACTTTGTGCTTGTAAATGTAAAAAGTATGGAGCATAAAGAAAGGGCGAGAAGTAGTTGTTTGGTGGGTCGCATGGCATTAATTTAATTACTCAGAAAAGATATTAGTAGAAGGAAATTACCAATGTATTACAGCTAATGTAAATGTATTGGCAATCTGGCAGTATTTACCCTACACTTGTTGAAGTTAGTACAAAAGTTTATTAGAGTTATAACTTTTGAGGATTTGTTCGTATGCACCAATAACGCTAAACCAATCTTGCAAGCCCCTTTTTCATGCTCAATTAAATATTTTAAAATTGTAAAGGCGGTCCAACAATTTTCATGTCATGTTCTGCAAAAAGTTTTGCCATTTGTTCCGGTGTCGCCTGTTTATCTACTTTTAATTCGCCCAATCCTCTAAAGAAATCCTCCATTGTACCGGATGGTGTAAAAAAGTAGAAATATCGGCTTTTATCTGATAGCTGACAGGGAGCATGAGGAACATTTCGAGGGATAAAAACGGTATCGCCGGCAGTCAGGTGAAATTGTTCGTCACCTAATTGAAATAAAAGCTCCCCTTCAAGAATAATAAAAACTTCATCTTGGTGAAGATGGATATGCAGCGGTGGACCTCCTTTGGTATTACCTATATATTCTGATATACTAAAAGCCCCGTCGGTATCTTTTGTAGATACTTTAATATCAATGGGATTAGCGCCAAAGAGTTTGGTTTTTTCATTGAACCTGTTCTTGTTCGCTTTTACGAAAAACCCCTTACCGGGATTTTTTTTGGGGGGTTGAGATGTTTGTCCTAAGGCTAATGCGGGAACACTTAGCATAGACGTTGTAATAAATTTTCTTCTTTTCATTGGTTCATTTGTTTAGTTATGATAACAAATTTCAATCAATGAAAATCAGGTTTGGTGGTCAAAAAACGTCATTTTTTATACCCCTATAAAATCGGTTGAAAGGTTCAATACACGTTCAGGATTATTCAGGCATTCTTGTATGAATGTGTTTGGTAGTGTACCTGTAAATTGTTTAAAATCTTTTACGAGGTGCTGATAATCGCTATACCCTGTTTGTATAGCAATGGTGAACCAATTAAGGTGTGGACTATATTCTTTCAATTCATATGCTTGATTAAACCGGCATATTCTGGAAAAAAGTTTTGGCGGAATACCAATTTGCCGAATAAATCTTTTCTCAAATTGCCGATGGCTCAAATAGGCTTGACCTGCAGTTTTCTCCAAATTAAAACCTTGTGGGTTTTTTAAAATCAGGCTACCAATTTTGTCTATTGGTTGTTCATTTTTTTTGAGTTTGTGTATTTTTCGTTGAAAATAGTTATCCAAAATAAGAGGCATGCTCTCATAATTTGAAGCATTTGCCAATTGTTCATACACGGTTTTTATTTCTCCCCCCAAGATTAATTCCGCATCAATATAGTTATGTACCAATTCGGTCATGGGTATGCCTGTTAGCTTGAACAAAGCTCCCGGCTGGAAGCGTACACACACCATCATGTACTCATTCGATATGCTTAAGTTTTGCCGGGTGGATGGAATACCAAAAACAAAAGTTTTGGGTCTTTTATGTATCTTACCTAATTCGGGGCTTTCGGCAATCAAGCTTCCCCGAATCAAAAATATAATACCCTCTTCCGGGTTAACGGGATATGATTTTGCCGGAATGTTTGCCGTTGTATCAAACACAGCATGAAAAAGCAAATACTCTCTTATGAACTCAGAGATTTCTTTTGCCGGTTGAATACGTTTGCAAATCATTTCAAAAAGTTTACTTTTCAGGGCAGCTCCTTCGATTCAAACAGCCTTTCTAATGAAAAGGGGTCTAATAAATCTGAATACAACAAATCCTAAAAGCCCGAAGACGAGTATAAAAAGGGTTGGTATAAATACCCCGAATGTATAAGTCATAGCAATAATGAAACCAAGCATGAATTCGGCATAGAATATTGGTATAAAAAAACTAATCACTAGGAAAAAGTAGGGTAATTTTGAAAGCAAGTCGATGTATTTTGCATTAAATGCGATTACAATCCCTAAAGCGATTACTACTCCCAGAAAGAATAAAGGAATTGCTTTAATAAGCCATTGCTTTCCATATTTTGGTTGGAGTCTTTTTTCGGTTTTAGTTAGAAGTATCCATGAAAGTGTTGGTAAGAGAATAACTCCCCACCAATTTGATATTGCCGGAAGATCTTTTTGTTGAAGAAGATGATGGCTTGGAACGCCCCCATGAAAATAATCCCAAAAAACTAATGAAATAATCAGCACTGAGATCACAGCGGTAATTAGCATTTTAGGATTCATAATATAATTTTAGGTGATGATAGCTTAGTTTAGACTTACCACATTTTGCAAATATCAGTGTTAGCAACAGTTTTCCTTTTTCAAAACAAAGAGACAAATAATTCTGCAAGAATTTTCCAAGTATTGTCAGTCTTTTTCCACATAGCACTATAATTGCCGCCCTTGCTATATGAATTAAATGCTTTCCAGGTACCGGTTTCCCACGCAAGCGTGTCGTTTTTACTAATCACTATTTGTGTAGGTGTTCTTACATAAAGAACTTTGGGATTTTCACTGAATAATTTCTTCCAGGCGGCAACTATTGTGTCTTTGCCCGTAAGATGAGTTGAATTACCTCTTACTAACACCATATCATCGAGCCAGAAGCCAGACATTTTGTTTATATCATGCTTAGCAATCGCCTCATTGGAAGCAGCCCTCAATGACTTTATTAACGCTATATCTTTATTAGCTGTTTGGGCAACTAAACAGTGAAATAAGGAAAAACAACAAATGGTCAGTAGTATTCTTCTCATAATCAAGTTTAAAGATGAATGTTGATAAGTTATAAAATTACTTGTTCTTCTTTATCGCTTTTATAATTGTCTTGCCGTTTTGAATTACTTCAAAGGTATCAATACTACCATCATTATTAGATGCTGAAAAAACACATTTGTCGTCGGGTGATGATGCAAGGAAAAATGTGTCAAGGTTAGTGGCGTACATTTTTTCCGGTCGCCTTGCTGTAAGTTCAAGTTGATTGCCATTCTTTGTAATTGTTATTTTTATTTTAGGATTCTCTGAATAATAGTCTCCGACATATTTTGACAGCAATATGTCGGGAACGAGAACTAACTTTTTCTTTACCGGCTTGTAAAAGTCTTTCCAATTATAAACTGTCGCAACACTATTTAATAGTTCTTGAATAAAAGGTTGCCCGTTGCTTGGGTAGGCATTAGTTAAAATGACAACCCCCTTACCTGTTGTAAAACTGCCGTAATACATGGCGTTATATCCATAACTTTCGCCTTCGTGCCAAAAGTATTTTTCACCTCCTTTTTCAACAATACCAAACCCCAGCGAATAATTGTTTAAAACAGGTGTTAACATTTCTTGTGTTAGTTGTTTGTTGAGTGTAGCGTTTTTGCCGCCTCTTAAATCATTTTGAATACTTAAAACAAATTTTGCTATGTCGGTAGCTGTTGACCAAAGTCCGCCTGCAGCTTGTTCCGGGTAGATATAGTAATTCCCTTTTAGCATTTGCATTTCTTTGTCTGTGCCGTAAGCATAATTTTTATATTTTTTTAAAAGTGGTTGACTAAAGGTGCTATTTGTCATTTTGAGTGGTTCCAACACGATTGCAGTCATTAAACTGTCGTAATTGGGTGAAATGTTATCGTCCAGTATTTTTCTAATGATTGCGTAGCCACCACCTGAATATTCAAAGTGTTCGTTTATTGGGTAAATTGGTATTACGGCTTCGTTATTGGCCGGTCTTTTGCCGTCTAAAATTTGATTTATAGTAGGTAAACTGTCGCTTATTGAGTAACCAATAAAGCCGTGAACACTCAAGCCTGCTGTATGGCTTAGCAAGTTTTTTAGCGTAATAGTCTTATTTTTTGTGAGTTCATTATCAGGGAAAGTCCAAGTCTTTAAATATTTTCTTATGTCGTTAGTTAATGAAAGTTTACCATCTTGAACTAATTTCAATATACCTACGCTATTTACAGACTTTGTGATAGATGCAACCTGGTATAAAGTTGTTTTAGTTGGTACTCTTTTAGTTTCAATATCAGCATAGCCATAAGTTTTTGCCCATTCTATCTGCCTATCATTTATAACTGCAATAGAAACAGAAGGAATTTTATAAAATTTCATTCTGTCAATGATGTTGTATTTTAAAATTGTGCTGTCTTCAAAAATTAATTCCTTTGTTTCAGTCAGGTTGTTTTCAACTCTACTGATTTTTGAAGTTTGACCTACTGTTACTTGCCTAAGCAGTAGAAAAATAAAAAAACAATATATGGTTTTGTTTTGCATTTTACTTAATTAGAGACTGTTTGTTTGCTTGTAGCTTACCCCATGTTATGGCAGTTTTTTTCTTAGCCAAATTAGGTTATGTCGGGTTATTTTAGTTCGGCCAAAATTAATTTTTTCTGTTTTAATGTAGTCTTCATGGCCTTGTCTCTTACTTTTGGGTCACTACTATTTATTAATTCAAAATATTCAGTAGGCACTACTTGCCACGATAAACCATATTTGTCTTTACACCAACCACAGGAGCTTTCTTGTCCACCATTAGCTGTCAATGCTGCCCAATAATAATCAACCTCTGCCTGATCTTTGCAGTTAATTACCAATGAAACAGATTCGTTAAATTTGAAAAAAGGACCTGCTGCTAAAATATTTAATTCCAAACCTGCAATATTTATAATAGCTGTTTCAAAATCTCCTCCACCTGCTTCTTGTGGATTTTTATATTTATGATGTTCCTTTAACTTGCCATCTTTAAATATTGATAAATAGTAATCTGCAACTGCTTTTGCATCTTTTGTTTCAACCCAAAGGCAGGGGGTTATTTTTTGTTGAGTCATTACGTTGTCTGCATTCTTTGATTTATTTTGGTTTGAGCAAGAAGTTGTCAAACTAAAAAAGACAGCCGTAAGAAATATTAGTTTATTCATATTCCGCTATTTTAAAGTTTCTAATAAGCTAGTCAATTCAATTAATGTTGCAGTAAACCCTTCTTTGAAACCCATTTCTATCATTTTTTCCATACGTTCAAGGGAGTCATTGTAAATAGAAATATGGACTTCTGTTATACCGTTACTTTCAGAAAAAGTCAAATCCCAATTTGAGCCCGGTAAAAAAGGGTTTTCATCTTTGTCGGCAAAGGCACTAAAAAATTTGAAGTTAGTTTTTGGACTAATAGAAGTATAGTCTTGTATATGCCAACCCATTTCTTTTCCATCAGCACTTACCATTGCATAAAATCTTCTACCACCAACTTTAAAATCCATTTTTACTGTTTTTGATGTATAGGGTTTTGGCGCCCACCATTGGTCAAGTATTTCTTGCTTAGTAAAAGCGTCCCAAACCAAAGATTGTTCGGCTTCAAATTGTCTGCTTATAAATACAGTTTTGGTTGATTTGTCCACTGTAAAGTTGAATTGTAAATTACTCATCTTTTATTTTTTATTTGTTTTTAATAAGTGATCCAACTGATTAAATCGGGTCTCCCATATCTTCCTGAATTGATCAAGCCATTTATCTATTTCTTTCATTTTTTTTATTTCAAGTGAGTAATAGATTTCTCTGCCTTGCTGTTCTTGCTTTACAATTTCGCATTCTGTTAAAATGCGTAAATGTTTTGAAATAGCTTGTCGGCTAATATTAAAATTGTCGGCAATAGCATTAGGTGTCATAGCCTGTAATGCTATTAAAGTAATAATTGCTCGCCTTGTGGGGTCAGCAATTGCTTGAAAAATATCCCTTCGCATGCTGTTTATTGGTTTTAATGAAACTAATCGGTTGCAAATATATGTGCAACTTTTCGGTTTCGCAAATTTATTTTCAACTATTTTGTTTCTAGAGGCTTGTCGCATCTAAAGTCGGTCCATAATTGATTTAGGCTTTGCCAAATTTTGTGGCTATATGGCTTGGGTGAAATTTCGGTGAAGATAAAAGTCTTGTCTTGCCCCGAACAGGATTTTAAATGAACAATACAGTTTAATGTTATCGGTCTTTGTTCCATATAGTCAAGCATATAAATTGTTCCTTTAAATGTTTTTAAATCCCCTTCGTTTGTTTTTGTTTTTTTAATCTCGGTTGTTACTGTAACTAATTTATCGGCCGGAATTTTACGTTTTTCAATATTACTTCCAACAAGTCCGGTATAATAAGCTTTTAGATTGTCTTCGATAATTTTTTCATTCGTTTTTACTTTTCCGTCTAAATACCACAAAAAGGCATATGTCCAATATTCGTCAGTTTGGGATTTACCCCAACCTGGGGCAAATCTAATGTCCTCAACTCCTTTGTACGGAATTTCGGGGGCAAACGCTATTGGTATTAAAAAACGTTCAATATCCCAGCCTTTTGGGAAATTAAGCGTGTAGGGTGCTTCCCACTTATTGCCGTCAAATTTAACTTTTGGAGTTTGTCCAAATATGCTTAACGATGATAAGCATATTGCGACGAGTATTAAATTTTTCATGCTATTATGTTTTAGGATTGAGATGTAGGTTGAAATTACACACAAAAGAGTTGCGATTTGGGCAATACCTTGTTAGCGGTTGATGTTCTGTCTTATGTCTTCGAAGCCCTGCATGTCAAGAAGGCAATGAGAGAGTAAATAGCGCCTATGATGAGAAGATTGAAGACGAAATTCATCAATGTATCGCTTACAGAGTGCGACTTACCGTCAATGTCAATGAAAAGATAAACTGCATAAGCAAGTCCCACCAATAAAATTATCCAACCGAATAGTGTTATTGGTAAAAAGAAAATGCCAATTCGCTTGAACCAAGGTAAATTCATTGTAAAGATTTTAGAGTGAATAGGTTATTAGAACATTATACGGTACTCATTTCAATTTAATCCAATGAAGTCTTATTTTCCTTCCCGCCATAATTTCATGTGCTGTCAAAACCAATGTGTCCTGTGGCCCAACGTTCTGGGCTTAGTGAAGTTAGGTAAAAAAGAATCCTATTGCCGGCTTATCTACATTTTGTGGTCGTAAGTAATAATTTTGGCAATTTTCCATCGCCCATTTTTGTTCTCCCAAATATGAAGAAATTTAAAGGTTGCGCATTCTAACTTCCCATTTTCTGTATGACAAAACCTGTGTAGTCCGGTCTCAATTGCTCCATAGTCTTTGATAGGGTAAATTTCGATACTTTCAAGTATCGGTTTTCTTGTCAATACATAATCCATTTTAAAAAGCCCCGTGAATGCTTGAACCGCCTCGTCGTAATTTCTTAATCCTGTATTGTCTTGGTAAACTTCAAGGTTATCTGTAAAATAAGATTTTAATGTTATGATGTCTCTTTCATTAAAAGCCCTAAATAAAATGCTGTCTTGTTGTATGATCGTATTATAAAGTAATTCGTCTGCAGGAACATAACTCTTTTTAGTCGCGGGGCTTTGTGTATTTTTTGCCAATTTACAAGAAGTCAATACTAAAAATGTAACACAAATAATATAAGCAATATGTGTTGTTTTCTGTACCATTTATTTATCAGTTTTTAGTGTTACAAAATGTTTGCGTCCCACAGCTGAGGGATTACAATGTCAAGCCACCATATTGCCAACCCTTTTGCTGGTGGCTGTTTTTCTTCCTACTCTATAAAAATCTTTTTATTACTGCGTTTAATAAAATTGTTCCGTCTGGATCTGCTTGCGTTTTAATATTGCAAAAGTTTTCAGCCCATTCAGATGTTCTTACTCTTAATGGTGTATGTTCTGCTTCAACAACTTTCAAAATTACTGCTGCAACTTCGTTTGGTGTTTGGTAAGATTTTTCAGCGCCTTCAGATGCTCGTTTTTGAATACTGCTAATATATCTTTCAAAAATGTGCTTGTATTCCGGGAGAGACATTTGTCCATTTTCAATTGTCTTACCCATTGCTGATCTCGAAAATTCAGTCGTTATTCCGCCCGGCTCCACAATTGTAAATTTTATCCCAAAGTCAACAGTCAAATAACTGGCTAATGCTTCTGTATAACCTTCTACGGCAAATTTAGCACCACAATAAAACTCATTAAATGGTTGTCCCACCAAACCACCAACAGAAGTTATGTTGATGATATGCCCACTTTTTTGTTTACGCATAAAAGGTAAAACAGCTTTTATACATCTAATAACACCAAAATAGTTTAAGTCAGTAACCCACTGTATTTCATCTTCTGTGGCTTGTTCTGTAGTTTTTGCAAAACCACCACCTGCATTATTTATTAAAATATCTAATGTGCCTACTTTTGTAATAACTTGATTAACGCAGTTCTCAACTGATGGAGTTGAAGAAACATCTAACGCAAGTAGTTCAATATCCAGGCCTTCAGCTTCAATTCGTTTTTTTATGAGATCGCTTTTGTCCAAGTTTCGCATTGTTGCAAAAACCTTGTAGCCATTTTGTGCAAACAGAATAGAGGTTTCTAGCCCTAATCCTGTTGATGTTCCGGTTATTAATACATTTTTCTTCATTTGCTTATTGATTTTATCTGCTGCGCCGGCACACCTGCTACAATTGTATTATCCGGTACGTCTTTAGTTACAAGAGCACCTGCTGCAACAATAGCATTCTCGCCCACTGTAATTCCGGGTAAAATTGTAGCACCTGCACCAAGCCAAGCATTTCTTTTTATTAAAATAGAACCAAGTATAAGCGATTTTCTTTCCGTAGGGTTAATTGGATGATTTTCTGTTACGAGATTAACCCGTGGACCAATCAATACATCATCTTCAATTGTTATTCCTCCTAAATCCAAAAAGCTGCATGCATGATTTATAAAAACGTTTTTACCGATAGTAATATGGTGTCCAAAGTTTGTATAAAATGGGATAAAAATAGTAGTTGTCTTATCAATTTCTTTATTGATAATTTTACTTAGTCGATCTCTTATTTCGTCTGTATTTATAGATGTATTGAGTTCGGCTGTAAATCGTATTGTTTGTGAAACAACTTCCCATACTTTGGACATTTCCGGATCATTGTTGTCGATTTTACCTCCTTGCAACATTCTAAAGAAAATATCCTTTTTATTTATTGGCATATTACTAATGATGTTTTTAAATGATATAGAACGGTCAGGGCTTGGCGAAGGTTGCGGGGGATATATTGTGTCACTCGCTTGGTCATCCCGCCAAGGCGGGACTAATGCTGATAGGCGATATTCGTAAGCCCAATTTGCACAAAACAACATTTTGTAGGCAGTTGTTTTTATACATTACAGTCATATCCTAACTACTTTTTCCCTCCGTCTTTCAAAGCCTCCGATTCTCTTTGACGTTTGATAAGCAGGTCGTTGAGATATTTTGCTCTGTCGTTATTGTTTTTAGATTCAGCAATTATTGTTTTTAAAGCTGCAATTTGAGCTTCCAACAAAGCCTGTTCTTTTGATACTTTAACATCAGGCTGAACTCCTTTGCCTTCCCAATCGGTTTTTGTTATTGGGTTAATTGAATAACTGAATGGAATGCTTGCACTGAAATGTTCATTTAATCGGTAAGGACGAGTTCCATGTGCGCCGCCACCTGTAGTTTCTCCAATAACAGTTGCTCTTTTTTGCGCTTGCATATTGTAAGCAAAATCTTCTCCTGCTGAAAATGTACCGTTGCTAACCAAAATGAAAAGATTCTTACTTGCTAACTTCTTGCCTGGCACTACAGGTAAGGTCCAATATTGACGAATGGTATGTTCGTCATTATTAATTTGGTCAGTCATATGGGTTTCATCTGCAAAGAAATAACTTTCAATCAACACAACACCATCAGGTGCAAACCCATGATTGTCCCTCAAGTCAAGTATGATAGCATCTGTATTTGATAAGAATGCCATAGCGCCCGTGGCAGTTTCTTTTATCCAATCACCATTCCAAAAAGCATTCAATTTGAGATAACCAATATTGCCTTCTAAAATTTCTACTTTGCGAAATCCATAATTATCATTCTCGCCACGTTTTTTGAAATCATCAATCACTTGTTGTGTTGGTGGCTCACCCGGAACTTCGGGTGGAATCAATGTAGCGGAATAATCAACACCAAGATGCCCATCTTGGTTTATTGAGTGCAGATCGTCTGTCAATATTTTAGCAAAAACTTGTCCGTTACTGATGGTATCGTAAGCATGATTTTTTACCCGATTGCGAATACCCTCTGTCATTTTTTTTGCAACGTCGGGATATACATAATGACTTTCCAGTTTAGTACATAAGGAATCAATAATTGCTTTTTTTGTTGCCGAAGTCAATATTTGATTTTGGGCAGCTAACGATGTGCTGATTATTAAAAGAAATAGTACTAATTTGAAATATTGAAAATGTCGCATAGTTAATTTATTAGTTTAAGATGTCTCGGTATAGTTGCACACGACCTATCTGCATTTAAGCAGAGGTAGAATTTGGAAATATATTGCTGAAATTAGTTGAAAAAGTTGACTAGCGAAAAGAAGATAAATACTTACGATACTGTCAGCCGGATTTGCTTAAATGCCTTGTTAACGGTTCGTTGCTTATTTATGTTAACCTGTTCCTATCACTTTACTTCTCCGTTCTAATAAAACAGTGCCTCTCCAAACCCCATTCATTTTTCCAATTCGTTCCCTATATCCAATTATCCTAAACCCAAGTTTTTCGTGAATTTTTAGACTTGCGATATTTTCAGGAAAAATTCCTACCTGTAATGTTAAAAGTAGTTCATTTTCACTTGCAGCAATTAGTTTTTCAAGAAGTTTCTTGCCTATTCTATGTCCCCGATTTTTGTCTGATACGTAAACACTAACTTCAGCAACACCGGCATAAACACGGCGTCCTGAAACAGGTGTCAATACCTTGTTTGTAAATCTCAGAAACTTTTTCCCAGTCGTCTGCAGTCATAGTTCTAAAAATCATACCCATTCTCATGAATTAATTGTCAATTAGTTTATCGTGATTGTCTCTTAACAATGACCCCTATCTTTCAGGGCTTGCTACAGGTGTGGAATTAGAATTCCTTCTGCCCGGAACCGAAGCTGAACAACGATTTGCTCCTAATGGTTACAAAATTAAGCCACACATGCAGCAACCCCCATGTTGAAGCCGCTTTTTCTATCGACCAATACAAGCCCTAAAATTGTAATGGCGGTCCAACTACTTTCATATCGTGGTCAGCAAATATTTTAGCTCCTTGCTCTGGTGTTGGTGGAGAAGTTAGGTTGCCTAATGCTCTGAAAAAATCTTCCATTTTTCCGGATGGCTGAAAAAGAAAAAACATTTTTCCAATGTCGGTAAGTTGTGCAAAAGCATGAGGAACCGTTCTAGGTAAAAAAATAGTGTCTCCTGCTTTCAAGTTATGCCTGAGTTCACCAACTTGAAAAAGATATTCGCCTTGCACAATAAAAAATATTTCATCTTGATACGGATGAACATGTAGTGGCGGCCCTCCTTTTTCATTTCCGGTGTATTCAAAAACTGTTAAGTCTCCATTTGTGTCCTTTTGAGAAACCTTGATATCATTAGGGCTTTTCCCCCCCAATAATGTTTTTTCAGCAAACCTACCTTCGTTAGATTTTACCACAAAGCCTTTGTTAGGTCGATTTGCTTTTTGTGCTTGAACACTTTGTCCAATCAAGGCAGCAGGAGTAGCTGCCGCTGTGATTAATAAAAATTTCTTTCTTTCCATTATTGTATTATTTAAATTTATAATACAAATTTAAATGGATTAGAAAGTGGTTTGGTGGTAAGAAAACGACATTTTAATAAGTGTCCGATTCTCCAAATCTTCTTTCGGGAGACCCATTGTCAAGCATGTGAAAATTAGTTGGAGTTTGATTTGTAAGCTCCTTGTAGTCTTTTACCAAATGCTGATAATCGTAATAACCGCACCTTATTGCAATAGATAGCCAATCTAAATGTGGCCCCTTATTTTTCATTCTAAAAGCGTTTTCAAAACGAACAACTTTACTGAAATACCTTGGCGAAACACCCATGCGTTCTACAAATTTTCTTTCGTATTGTCGTAAACTTAAACATGATTCTTTGGCAAGCCATTCAACATTTAATACCTTACCTGTTCTCAAAATCAAATTACTTACTTGGTCTAACCTATGGAATTCTTTTACACCCCTATTTATTTGTTTTAATAAAAATGTTTCTACTACAACTACCATTTCATTAAAAGTGATGGCATCGTTTAGTTTATCGTTTACCTCTTTAATGTCCTTTGCAAAAATAGTTTCAGCATCAATATAGCAATTATTTAGTTGTTGAGATGGAATACCCGTTAAACGATATAGACCGCCTGGACTAAAAACAACTTGAAATACCAAAAAGTCTTTACCCACAAATCTGTTTGTTACTTCACTTTGCTGTCCAAATAAAACAGTTTTCAAGTTCTTAAGTTTCACTCCATTACTTACATATTCAACTGTTTCTGTATCTCGTGGATAGAAGCTTAAACAATGCTCTGGTCTTGGAGGGTAAGGCTTGAAAGGAATTTTTGAGATGTCGTCAAAAACGAAATGCACTACTCGATAGACTCGAACAAATTGAGATAAACTTGGACTTGGAGTAAATTCGGATAGTACCATGAAAAGTACGCGTTTATTAAATGTTAGGGTTTTTAGTTAAAATTGCCTACAACGGCTCAGGCTTTGCGAAGGTTGAGGAGAGTTTTATCGCTGTCTTGGTCATCCCGCCAAGGCGGACAAGAGCCCAACTTTTGCCTGTCCAATGTTGAGAATTCTTACGGGTCACCACTTTTTAAAATGCGTTAGAGCAGGACCTACTTTTTTGATTCCGTGTTCGTGCCTGAACTTATCCATTTCTTCTTCGGACATGTTTTTTGTTATGCCTTCACTAATTTTTTGAAACATTTCTTCCATCTTTCCGGCTGGTTGAAAGAACATCAATATTTTGGCTTCTCCCTCGCCGACTTTAGAAAAAGCATGAGGTACATTTCTTGGCCCAAATACCGTATCACCAGCTTTTGCGGTAAACGTTTCTTCACCTACTTTGAACAGAAATTCACCTTTAATGATGTACCAAAATTCGTCTTGGTTATAGTGCAAGTGAAACGAAGGTCCACCTTCTTTCACACGGGTGGTTTCAAAAACGCAAACGTCACCGTCACTGTCTTTTGTGGAAACTTTCGTATTAAACGTGTCTCCTTCAAAAAGGGAAATCGGCTTGTCAAAACGGTCTTTGCCAGCCTTTACCATGAAACCCTTATCTACTCTTTCTTTATAATATCTGGCAACTGCAGCGAATGGCGCAGTTACAAAACCTGTCGCTGCTAAACAGGTTTTTACAAATGCACTACGGTTCATAAAAAATGTTTATAAGTTTTTAGAAATTAATGAATGCTTCCATAAAGAAAAGCTATAAGATGAATAACTCACAACGTTTTTACGGCTTGGCTACGGTGGGGCATTTGAAAAACGTCTGCCCGACTCTTGTACAAATGTACAATAGAATTGCTAATGTTGAATTTACGACTGTCTGCCACACTATTGCCAAACCTATGTTATAGGGCGTTTTTGTCATTTTATTAGTCAATTAGGGAAAGTGTCAATTCTTGTGAGCCGTTTTTCCAAATGTCATTCCCTAAGTCTACTAGTTTTTGTTTGTCTTCTTCAACAACTTTGGCGAAAATATTGCAAGCATCCAAACCCCTTCCTTCACCGTAATAAATACCAAAACAATTAGCGGTCTTTGTTCTACTTGGCTTTGTTGGGCCGAAAACAACTTCACCAGGTTCAGTGAATATTGATGCGTTTTCTTGAATAATGTCGAGTTGAGGAACGTTGTCGATCCAAATTTCTTGACCCGAAATTCTTGCGTGATTAAAAATACGAGTAAATGGTAAAATACTTTGAAACGCTTCAGAAGTTATTGGTGCAACATCAAGATAAAATTCAAAATTTATATCTTGTCCATCTCGCGTTGTTATTTTAAATCCTCTCATGTTTAATCTCATCGTTGTTATTAAGTCTGTTTTTAGTCGCACGGAATGCCGAAAAGGTCAAGGTCTTGTACCCAGTATCGCTTTAAAGGTCCATTTTTTTCTTGCTTAAAAATGTACCGGGAAGGAAAAAAGCATTTCTGCTCTCCCTCGACTCTCTCCCAAAGAAAGTCGTCGCTGTAGGCGAAGAACATAGAACCGGCATGCCCGAAAACTTTTGTTGGAATTTTAGGCAAGTAGTCATAATCCCTTTTTGCTCTCCTTCTAACTGCACTATTTGTTTCTCCACATCTGCAAAATTTCCGTTGTATTCAATCTTAAGGAGTTTATCTGAACAAAGTATCGGCATACCATAATGAGTGGTATCGAAAGATGAAATGGTTAGGGCAATAAAGTTTGTTTTACATTCGTCCAAAGCTAATAGAACTTCGTTTATGGTAACTTTTGCAGCACCTTTGGTACCACACACAAAATAGGCAGGCGCAATATGCTGTTTTACCCTTTCGGAAAGGCTGTCAACTTTCAAAATCTTGTACAATCCACTCGTATCAACATAGCTGCTTCCAATTGGCATTAGGCTTCCGGGCTCGGGAAATTTCAGCTGATTGACCAATGTATCGAAAATAGTAGGTGGTGCTACATCTTTGTCGTGTAGAGGAATGACAATAGCCATTGTTTTTGGAGACAACTTGTAAACTGCAAAAAAGTTTATAGTTGAAAAATCACGCAAAGTGTCTGCCAATTTAATACTAGGGGCTGGCTTGCTTTGTAAGGGAGTAGGTACTGTGTTTCGCTTTTCCCTACACCCAAAAAGCAGGATAGTGATAAAAATTGCAGTTAGCGTTTTCATATACATAAAAGATTACTTAGCTTCAGCATCTTCAAGTTTATGAAGAATTTTAAGGATATGTTCGTTTTGATTTTCTAAATGTTTTAAGATCATTTCAATTTCGTTTTCCGCTTTCTTATTTATTAAAAAATCTTGTTCTGCTCTTATTTCGGAGTGTTTTCCTTGTAAATTTTGTCCGATCATGATTAGAGGCATAAGAAATATTTGAATCACATTGGAAATAAATAACCATAGCACAAAACCGGGAAAGGGGTCGAATCTTAGTGAAGCTGGAGCAAGGGTATTCCAGGTCAGCCAAATAATAGTCCAAAGAAAAATAATAATAAAAAATCCCATACTACCAACGTGTATAGTAATCCATAAAGCTATTTCATCAAGCGTTGACAATTTTTCTTTGTGCCTATGATTAACATTATAAATTGGCTGATAGTGCTTCTTGATATCTTCTACTGATTGAATACTTTGATGCTTCATAAAAATTATATTGTTCAATAAATTATTTTTTCTAATCCCAGACAACTATTGCCCATTCGATTTTGTCTGGCAAAGTATAGCTTTTTATTTCTTCTTGTGTCAGCTTTTCTTTCAAATTTGCTTTTTGTAATTCGAGGATACCTTGAAGGTCAGTTACCGAATTTGCTATGTCAAAAGTAATCATTTGGATATCTCTTTAAAATGGCATGCAACGTTCGAGGCTAGCAGCAGGGCTGGTATTGTTGCTATGCCTGCCAGGCAACTGAAGCCAAATGAAAAACTAATGTTGAAGTTAACAACTAAAAGCCAAATAGAATTCGGTCAAGCCCGATATTAGTTGATAGTAATATGCCGCAGTTGCGGGATTATTCCGTCCCCTAACCTTGGGCAAACCTTTTCTTGTGCTACTTTATTTTTTACTACTGTCTATAAGTCGTCTATGATAATTAATTTGTCCTAAATGATAGTTTAAATGTGATATCAAACGCACTAAAGTGTACTCCATTTCTGTTGGCTTGTCCCATACTACTAATGGGAAATTTTCTTTCATTTGGCTTTCTGTGAGATTATCAAGTCCTGCTAAAACTACTTTTAATGTTTCGTCAATTTTATGTATTAGTTCTGCCTTTGAGATGTCTTTTGATGAAAATTCAAGTTCTCTCTTTCTTACATAACCTGTCTTAGCAAGCCCAATTCCAATATAGGCGTTCAAATTGCCAACTAAATGAAGGCACAAGTTGCCTGCCGAGTTTTTTACATCACCATCAACTTTCCAAATATTTGTTTCCGTCTCAAAAAGATTAATTTCTTCTTTTACCCGTTCCAAATCTCTTTTGAATAAAATTTTAAGTGTTTTCTATCATGATAGTAAAATATAAAATTCTCCTTCTACTATTTTTACTGCTTCTATAAAAATACAAACTTTATCTCCCAATAATTCGGTAGTCATTGTCCCTTTTCAGTACGATGGATGAAAGGCACTAAATTTTAGGCTCGTCAAAATAGCACAGAACGTTCAGCGTTTTGTGAAGGTTGGGCTTTTGCAAAGCCGATGTTATACGGCTGAGATGCTGAACCTAGGAATAGAAGCTAAAGCAGATTTGAGTGCTTGATTTTCTTCCTCTATGTCGAAGTCGTCTTGTAACCCCAGCCAGAACTTAGCCGAGTTACCAAAATATTTAGAGAACCGTAAGGCAGTATCCGCAGTTACTCTTCGATTGCCTTTAATGATAGCAGAAATCCGTGGCTGAGGAATACCGGTGTCTTTGGAAAGCCTATACGCGGAAATGCCAAGTGGGAGAAGGAACTCCTCCAGTAAGATTTCGCCGGGATGGATATTTCTGAGCCGTTTCATTTGTTAACGTTTAGTGGTAATCTATGATTTCAACATCGGAAGCGTTACCTGACGCCCATTTGAAAATGATACGCCATTGGTTATTTATCCGGATTGAATAAAAATCTTTTAGATTTCCTTTTAGTTTCTCCAGCTTATTGGATGGAGGTATCTGCAAATCTGTGAGATTTTGGGAGTTGTTCAGCATTCTGAGCTTGCGCCTACCAATTTCCTGAATCTCGTTCGGTATTTTCTTTACTCTTTCACCGTCCCATATTTTCTGAGAGTCTTTAGAGCCGAATGAAAGAATCATGCCTGTAATTTTCGATACTTACGCCAAAGGTAAGTAAACTTCGAAAATTGAGAAAATAAATTTGTGCCGCATAACGTTAAAGTGTTTATGAAGTTGTGGTATTTGAAAACGTTAGTTTCAATTAACCACGAAAGCAAAATAGTGATTTAAAGCTGAATGCTTAATGTCCACCCACAATTTCATAAACATAATGTTAGCTGAGGTTTTTGTCCACCAATTTCATTACTTCTGAAAACACTTTCTCGGTGTCTCTAACGTAGTCAAGAATAGCGTCCGTGTACTTACTTTCTAATGTATATTTTTCTTTGATAAAGGACTTTGGTGTCGCCCATCCTCCACTTCTTATGTCTACATAGAAACCATTGTTCTTATCATTATTTGCTTTGTCAGCCCATAAGGCTATTTCATCATAGGTAACTTTTCTTTCTTCAAATCGCTTAACCAAGTCTTTAACCTTAAACCATGGCGAGAAGTCAGCCAATGTTTTTTGCTTTATTTCGTCAGGTATTTGGTCTATTATCCCTAAAAATTTGTCGAATACTTCCAAGTCTGTTTTGAACCTTTTGAGTTGAACCTCATGAACTGCTGCAATTCCTTTTAAATGGTCATGTTTGACTGTATGCTTTCTGAAAACTTCTTTGAAGTCGTTGATTTCTGTATTAGGATTATAATGCTTGATTAAAATGAAATTAGCTTTTACAGCCTCTTCGGCTGCTAATATATTGAGAGAACAAGCAATGCCATATTCGCCTTCTGCAAATGACAAATCAGCAATTTTCTTTAAACTCAATGAATTTTCTAAAGTAAGTTTAAAACCATCAATGTAAAAATCTGTATTGTCCATTTCGTTAAAGTAGCAGTCGTAAAATCTCAGCTAACGTCTATGGCTTTAAGCAGTTGGGGAAAGATCCTACGTCGCCCCTGGCTTGCCGTTGCTGAATAAATATACCAAAAGTTGAGAATATATTCTGCCGATGCTCAAAATTCCGTCAAGCTGGAACTGATGCTGGGATTTTTGCTGAAGCTGAATGACGCTATTCGTCAGCTCAATTGCTGCAATGCAATGTTAGTGGCAGCCCTCTGCGGTTGCTTAATTCGAGTTGATCGAAGAAATTACAGCAAGAACAATATCTGAGTATAACTCTTCGGAAAGCCTTTCGTAAATCTCAGACTCTATTTCAGAGTCAAAACCTAAATCATTCCACGATCCCATACCCCCAAAAACCCAAGCCATCCCCGCTGAAAATAAAAGCTGTCTTGTGGTAAGAGTATATATACTTGATGGAAGTAAATCTTTGTGATAATAGTTTTCACTCGGATTTAAACTGTCAAGATTCAGTTCGGCTTTTGTGAATTGAGTTCCCCAATCTTCTAATTTTTGTTTGTATGCAAATGCTGCTATTTCACTTAAGGTTTTCTTGAGTTTATCTTTTATTTCTGATTGGTTAATCTGGCGGTTCTCTGTTGGCTGTCCTTTGACTATCTCTGCATAATTAACTGTCCAGATTTTTCTGTCCGGGTCGTTTTCATTTGTAACATCCCATCTGTTCACCCAAAAATTTGAATAATTTGGATAGATGGCTTCAATGTACCAGATTCCACCACCCGCCAGAAAGGTCCAGCTAACTTATGATCTTTTGAAAATGACTGATCTTTTGAAAATTCAAATGCTAGACGTAATTTCTGACATCCTCCTTTTTTTAGATGAGTAAACCATTCAATTGGATCAGTTGCGATTATTTTCTCTTTTCTTTTGAAGAAGAAAAATGGCTTATAAAATTCTCTGAAATCAACTCGATTGCAAAATTGGAAAACTGAGTTAATGGGGTAATAATTCAAAAGATTTGTACCGTTTTCTAAATAATCATTACCATACGCTGCAAGGGAAATGATTTGTACTAAATTTCCTGTCATTGTCTTTTTTATAGGGTTGCCACTAACGTTGCCGCACAGGCGAAGGTTGCACGGATAAATTTTTTCGCTCGCTTGGCCATTCCGCCATAACGAGACTAAAGTCAAATTACTAAAGTTTGGTCATCCGCCAAGGAGGGACAACTGCTGATGGACCATTCGCCTAGGCGGACAAAAGCCCAACTTTTGCCTGTGCAATTTTAGCAGCTGTTTTCTATTCTTTTGTTCCCCAGACCTCATACGAACATACAATTCTGTCGGTTGCTGATTTTATATTTTTAACACTTACGGCATTAATAGATACTTGTGATTTTTGACTGGAAAAATTCGGAACTAGCTTAGTGCTATAAATAGAAAATATATTAGATAGGTTTGTAGAGTTACATAAATTAAAATCAACTTCGTCAATTTTAGAATATTTCGGAAGTATAATACTTTGGCTTCTATATTCTGGTCCTCCTTGAGCATTTTGTAAAATAGTTACGCCTTTACAATGTAAAATACCATCTACAACTTCACAAGTCGGTTTAATTTCTTGTGTGTTACAATTGTTTTTCACAGCTCGTATTGAACGTTTAAATATTACTTTATAAATCAAAGAATCTCTACTAATTGCAGGAGCACAGTCGCCGCAAGAAATTGGGATTGATAGCATGTATCTATAGTCAAGTATATTAGATATTTCCCATCCAAGAGATCCATATTTAGTTAAAAGGTTATCAAACTGTAAGTGTACAGAATCTTTTGTATCAGGGTATTGATGGTTTCTTGCTAAAAAAGGGCCAGTAGAATTTCCTTGTGAAAGGCGCACAAGGACTCCTGATATAGTTCGATATTCAAAAGCATTTTCACCTCTAGTTTGGTTATGAGTTTTTATTGACTGCCCAAACGAGGAAAAAGAAATTAGCAAGAATAGATGTGTAAGTTGGCTTTTATAGTTCATAGTAAACGGTTTAGAAATTAAATAGCTACCAACTGCCCAGGCTTTGCGGAGGGCGGGGGAGATGTTCCTTCTGCTGGCTTGGCCATCCCGCCACAGCGGGACTAAAGCTAAATTACTGAAGTTAGTTTGAAATACAAAAGCCGTTGGACGATACCCCAAAACCCAACTTTTGTCAAGCCCCATGTTGTTTGTAGCCACATTGTCAATAAGTTCTTTGTAATAAGTAAATTATGTATATTAATTAGTTTTAACTAAAATAAATTTTGCTGTATAGTAAAAATGTTTACTTTTACATCGAACTAGTGAAACCCCGAATGGGACGTAGCTGGTGGTTTAAAAGTATTTTGCCAGACGCTAAAACGTCTGGTTTTTTATTTATTTCTAGGATAGTAGACAAATCCAAATTCATTTTTTTTACTTGCATTTAGGTTTAGTTTTGGTTTAATTAAGTTAAGTAATTTTACTTCATCGCCATAATCTAAAACATCTAAAACTCTTTTGCTCCAATTCATTTTTTGATTTACTAATTGCTGTTTTGCGTATAGACTTACAACAAAACATATCATGTCTGCCAACTGTATTAGATAAGAGTCTTTTGAATTTTTAGGTAATGGGTCTTCAATTAGTTTTTCAATTTCCTTTCTGTAAGTGTCATAGTTAAACATTGATGGAATAAAATTAATTTTTTGAATTTGCCTTGTAGTTGAACGCATTTTGCTTACACGTCCTTCGTCGGTAATTATCATAAACCTATTATCTGGATTTATGTTTAAATCATTTTCAATTCTTTGAACGTTATATGTTAATGCATTTTTTAAAACATCGTAGTCCGGTCTATTTATATTATTTTTATTTATTACAACTGAAATTGTTTTAAAGTCTATAAGGTTAATGTATTTGAAAAAGTCAAAAACTAAGTTTTTTCTTGTTTTTTTATCGTACTTCCCATGATAAGGATGTTTGTCAGTTATAAACTCATTAGTGTGAAACTCTTGCTTTATTGGTAAGCTATATTGATTAAATAACTGCTTTCTAATCTCGTAAAGTCGTCGATAATTTTCTTTCCAAGATGAGTGATGAAAATATATACTCGTCAAAACAAATAGGTCAGATGATTTATTAGGATAACCGTCATCTCCACTTTCGTCAAAATAACTAATAAACATATTTTAATTATTCAGGGTCTTTTTAATGGTTATACATAACGGACAGGGCCTTGTGCAGGTTGGGAAATAGCGTTCCGTCTGCCCATAACCAAGTTGATGATTGCAATATTGCTGATGTTTTGCTCATTTGTCAAATTTATAACGTCAAGCTGGAACTGATACTAGAATTTTTGTTGAAGCTAAAAGACGCTATTCGTCAGCCCCAATTGCTACAATGCAATGTTGTGAGCAGCTTTATGAAATTAGGACTGATTGCCATTTCCCGGATTCAGCAAATTCTTTGATAACATCATTTCGATTGTTCAATAACTTAGTCATATACCTTATGAGAAATAATTTGTCAGCAATTTTTCCAAGTATCCCTAAAGGAGTTTTGAAATCAAACACATCTACCATTTTAACAACTCCATTGATGTTCTCAAAATAGTGATCATGTATGAAACATTTAAAAGCTCCTTTCACTTGTTCGTCTCTAAAATGATAAGGTCTGTCAAATTTTGTAATTTTAGATGTTAGTTTTTGTCGGATTCCGAAGTGTGTAGCTTCCCAAGTTACAGTTTCATTTAAATTAATTAGTCCATTTGTTTTTCCGGCTATCGCTTTTTCATTAGTTTCTGCAGTTGAAATTTGATGCAGGTCGATGCTTCTTGCTAAATCAAAGCATTTTTCAATGTCGGTTTTAATAAATGTTACTAATTCGATCTTGGGCATCGCATTCTTAAAGAGTTTAATAAATTGCATACAACGTTCGAGTATTTGCGAAGGCAGGGAATTCATTGCTTGTCCAGCCCGTTACAAATACCCATTTTAAAATATGTTGTTGAAGTTAAGTACTAAAACTGAACATTGAACGTCGAGCCCGAACTGTTGCTGATGTTTGCACATAGTTGATATTATAATGTCCAGCCCTGCTTTTGCAAATACTTTTGTTGTAGGCAGGCTTGGATGATTCTAACTTAAATCTTCATGTCAAAACAAGTTTGGATAAAAGTCCGATTCTAAGTCGCCTCTAAAATTCTTATCATTGAAGTCATCAGCGAAACTATCTATTTCATCGTCAAAGTATACAACATGGCTTTCGGTAAACTCTATTTCAGAATATTTATTTAAGCCCCAAAATTTTTCATTGTCATTTTTAATTTCAATTCTTTCAAAACCTTCTCCTTCTTTAAAATCATATCGCACTCTACGATATAATTTGTCTTCAAAGTCTTTATAATTTTTTGAGTCGTTTTTAAATTGAACAACTTCGTTAAAAAAAAGCCAACCAATTCCGATATTTCTATATCCTGGATGTTGAGTTGCTAGGATAATGTATATGTTTGTCAACCTCTCTTTAATTTCTGGAGAATATATATAGTATAGTTTGTAAGTTTCTTTGTCTTTAACTCTAACGACTTTCAAATCCTCTATAAAGACAAAATATTTGTCTTGTTTCAAATCAGGATAATCAACCCATACTTTAACTTCATACCCCTTAATATCCTTTTTTTGTGATTGAACAGTAAAGCCTATTTTTTCTCTTAACAAAGATTTTCGGCTATTTACATCTGACCAATTTGTCAATTTGTAGTCTGAAAATGATAAATCAAAAAAGTTTGCAAGTTCGCTACTGCTGTAAATTTCCTTTTTGTTTTTTTCCGCTGGTATTGAAAAAATAGTTGAGTGATTTCCTTGCAATACCCGTTGAATTTTTGAATCATAAATTAAAATACCTGCCATGAAATTGTTCAATTTGATTTCTTTTACAAATTCATTGGGACGAATTACAAATTGAATCACTTCAGAAACAAAAGCTTTCTTGTTTTCGTCACGCAACACCATTAAATATTTACGGTAGGGAAGCTCGTCAATTGAGGCAATGTCAATACTTCTGAATTTTTCAAAGGGAATTTCTACTGTCTTAGTTATTATTTTTTTCTTTTCGCTGCTGAAAAATGATGGGAAGTTCTGAATTGTAACTTCAAACTTAACTGATGGAAAACCTTTCGTTGACATATCTCTATGAAATGTTGGAGCAGAGGCTATGAAAGCTTTTTCATTTTCTGGTACTATGTGAAGCTCTTTCATTTTGTTCTATTCTGTTTTAAGAGGAGTGTCACCTTGCTTGCCTACAACAACGAACTCATAATGAATTTAAAGAGCCTGTTTCAACGGTAAAATTTGTGCACTTTTGGGGGTTGATGTCGTTTTTTTTGGGTAGATGATAGGGTTGTCTATTCAAAAAAACGAACGAATTTAGAAGTCTAATCTGTCTAATAGGCTCTCTATTCTACCTAACTCTTTCATGCTCCACATGCGTATATCGCATCGTAGTTTTGATACTATTATGTCCCAATAACTCCTGTATAATTCGAATATCGGTTCCCGCCTCCATCAGAGTCAATGCGTGACAACAGCCGATGAGCCTACCGACTAGGCGGGCAAAAGTCCGCCTTTTGCAAAGCCACTTGTTGTGCGCTTGTACTTCCTATTCGAATTTCAATGTAAAAATCAATATTTCATTAGTCTCTTTATTCCAAGGTATTTTCGATAAGAAACATGTTAAGTGGACGTCCATTATTGTCTGAGCGAAGCTTTAAACACGTGATTTATACTTAATAAAATTATTTTTTCGTATGATGGGCCTTCAAAGGCGGAAAAGCTATTTCAGTAGTTACCTGTAAATGGTAAGAACAACGGTTACTTTTGGTGTCAGTAAAATATTTGATATGAAGTGAGTCCGTGGCTTTTAATGAACTAGTCTCAATGAGATGATATTCTGGTTTCCTGCCTTAATTAAACTCTTGAATTTTTCTTTGTTTAAATAAACTTGCCAATAGTCAAGTGAATTGGCTGACAATTTTAAAAGTTACAGGATATAAGAATAAAACAAAAAGATAGTTTAGCATAAGAGTTTATTACTAAAGTTTGCATATCGCACAACGAACTCGCGTTTACTGAGTAAGGGAATAGTATTACTGCCTTAGTTTACACGCAAGTTGCTAGAGTAAATTAGCGAGAATTTTGAAATAAAACAAAGAGATTATTATAGAATTACAAATTACGGTATAAAACTGAGTTGCCCTTAATCGCATAAACGCATTGTTGGGTGCAGCCTCAGTCATCTTTGCGGATTTCCCAACTTCCAGTACAAATATCTTCCAACCAATATTCGCCAATTGGTTCAATTTCCATTCTTAATTCCCATTGTCCAGCAAAAGTTTTTGTGTCTAGATGAAATTCTCCAGACTAAGCAACAATTGGATGCTGTTTGTTTTTGTCTTCTTAGTATTCCCTATTTCGTCTAAGTAATAAAGGTGTGAATACTGTTTGATAAAGCTTATAAGGTCTCCGTCTATATAACCAACTACTTGAGCGATTTCGTAATTAGCGCCAATACCTTCAAGGTCAACAGACCTACCAGTAAATTGGCCGTTATTGAAACTATCAACAAAAAGTCTGACTGAATTTTTTTCACCAACTAAGTCCTCGCCGTACTCTGGCCCATAAGCAAAGTATCCTACCCATTGTCCAGTAAATCTGTTAAGTTGTTCATAATATGTAGTGTTTGAGGTGGTTACACTGAACGACTAGGCTTATCGCTGTGCATCAAGAGAGGTAAAGGTCTATATGGTCGTGTGTCTTAATAATCAAGATAATGTCGTCGAACAGATCTAGGTCCGCCCTAATCTTTTTCCAAATTAACCCACTCAAGTTGTATGGGCTCTTCATATTCATGTCGGCCCAAAGCCACCCCTAAGCAAGTCATTAAAGGCATTGAGATTACGGCCTATCTTCCAGTCAAGACCAAAAGTAAGTTTCACCTCCACCTCGTCGAAAAAACCGTTTAGGTCAGAGAAGTTGTTTCCGTCAATTACTAACTGCTGTTTCACCATAGGCTGTTACGGTATAGCGCACAACGTTTGAGCATTGAAGCAGTTGGGGAATGATTCCCGTCGCCCCCTGGCTTACCGTTGCTGATAAATATACCAAAAGTTGAGAACATATTCTACTGCTGTTCAGAATTCTGTCAAGCTGAAACTAATGCTGGGATTTTTGCTAAAGATGAAAGACGCTATTCGTCGGCCCCAATTACTACAATGCAATGTTAGTGGCAGGCTTTTAACCACTTAAAATAATAGAGTGTTAATTTCGCCTAGTAGCGATAAGGTTTTTTCAAATCCAGTAATCGAAAGTGATATTTGTTTTTTATAATAGTCTGGCAAACTCTCTCTTAAAGTTTGTAGTCTTTCAATTGAGTCTCTATCATGTATTGTTTTAAGTGTCTTTGTATATATTCTGTGTTAGTTGTTTGATAATGAACAATCTGTTTTCTTTTTTGATTTAGTTCTTTGTATTCAGTCTCTTTAAAATCTTTTAGCCAGATATAGTTTGGGCTAGCTTGTAAGTCAGCAGGTATGAAATCAAGTGAATTAGAAAAATAAATATTTTTACTTTTAAATTTTTCTGGATAAAATGTCGCAATTAGATCTCCAATTCTATCCCAATAGTTGTAAGTCTTTTGACTGACTATATCGGCGACATACTATAACGTTTTGTTTCTAAATTTTGATTATTGGGAAATATTTCTTTGCCATTAAAAATAACACTATCCAATAAAGGATTATTTATAAAAGGTTTATACAAGTAAAGATGAGCGGTGAAATATATCATTTCGTCTGAGCAAGTAAATAAATCAGTTTGAAGTTCATAATAAAGAGACCCTAAATTTCTTTTAGCACCATTTTTATGAGTCACTTCATGAAACCATTCTAAAATATTTTTCCCATTTAATTCATAAGAGAGATCTATGCCACATAAAGAATTCAGATTCTCTTTTTTATAGATTTCCACTATTTCTTTTTGATAATTCCATATAACTGAAGATGTGTCCATATTTGTTGAGTTCAAAAAAGCTTGCCACTAACGGCTCGGGCTTTGCGAAGGTGGGGGGATATGTTCTATCGCTGGCTGGCCGTAACTTTTTCGTTGGTACGGACAAATTACTGAAGTTGGGTCAGAAATCCAATAGCCGATGGGCCAAGTACAAATGCCCAACTTTTGCAAAGCCGATTCTAGCGGTAGGCAGTTAGTATGATACACCCCCAAGCCCGGTTACTACGGAGCGATTTCAATATGGATAAGTAACTAATAAAATCGACAGTAAAGAGAGGAAATTCACCCATAATGGAAATTTCGCTAGTATCAAAATGAGAATCGCAATGATAAGATAAAGAGCATAATATTTTGGTCTCGTTACAAAACTAAAATTAGCCTTAGCAGAGTAGAGACGTCCAACCGTACTATAAATGAATTATAAATCTCAAGATACTCCGTTATAGTTGAAGGCTCTATCTCTTCGAATGCATCAAGAAAGCTATTTAAATTATATAATACAAATTCTTTTTTGCTATTTGGGATAATCTTTTCGAAATGAGTAATGAAATTATCAATCGACTTTAGGTTTAAATATTTGTATTTGCTAGGACTAATACTATTTTTATTTTTTCTAGTCTTATTTTAAGTTCAGAAATATTCTGTTCGATACTCCATGATGATTTTTAAAGCTTACCGCTAACGGTCAGGGCTTTGCGAAGGTTGGACGGATAATATTCTATCGCCTGCTTGGCCACTGAAGACTCAATTAGCTAAAGCCAAATTACTGAAGCTAGGTCAGTATTCCAAAAGCTGATTGGCGATATTCGTCAGCCCAACTTTTGCCAAGCCGATGTTGGGCGCAGTTATTCTTTTTTTATCAACAACTTAGAAAAGCTAAATTTACCGTCGTTTGAAATTTTGGCTGTTTTAAAGAGGACATTTCTTTTCATTTTACTTTCCTGTGGCCTAAACTATCACATTGACAACTTCTAATTGAATCTGCTGAATAAATCGATAGGTCAGAATTTATTTTTATAATTTCAGTGCACGTATAGCAACAGTCAGAACCACACTGCCCAAACACCTAAATAATCTTCGTTTATTTTCTTTCCATTCTTTGAGAATGTCACCAAATAGGGAACGTAATTTTCAGCAGGTACTAGACCAAATAACATTAAATGATTGAGGATGTGTCAGGTAAAAGTCCATAAGCGAATACTTTGTCCAATGAAGTGTCTTTGGTATTGTGTGTTTAAAAATAGAGTATCATTTCCGTACAATAATGGCAAGTTATCAAGGTTTTGTAATTGAGGTAGTGAAATAGTTAGTGGTAAGGAGAGTACTTGAAACTTGGATATGAATTTTCTGAAATCCGATAAATTGGAATTTTCAGTTTGGTAAGTATTAATTTTTGAACTATCAGATGGAACTGTATTATGCTGATCATTATTGCAGCTAAATAATAATAGAAAACATAAGATAAAAAATAATCTATAATTCATACGGATCATTTATAAATTGCCTCACAACGTTCCAGCATTGAAGCAGTTGGGGAAAGATCTTCCGTCGCCCGGCTTACTGTTGCTGAATGAAGTTACAAAGTTCATGATATATTCTGCTGACGAATAGAATTCCCTCAAGCTGGAACTACTGCTGGGATTTTGCTAAAGCTGAAAGACGCTATTCGTCAGCCCCAATTGCTGCAATGCAATGTTGTGCGCATGCCTTTATAGTAAGACATGAACTAGTAATATAAGCCGTATCCAAGGATGAGCGAAAGAGCTATTTGAATATAGTTAAAACTCTCTTTTTTAGGTATGTTAACTACAATAACTTTTGTTCCTGCAACTCTGTCGCCGATTCTCCTAGTTGGGTTTACCAGAGTGACTATGACCTCAATTGGCCATAAAATGCAAAAAAATATTTCGAACAAAGCACTGTAATGGGGATGCAACATTTTCGGTCCTTTATATCTATTATTTGAAGTTTAAGAAGTCTCTTCGCAATACTTTGTCCATTGATACAGTCTTTGTTGAAATACAGAGCAAAACCAATCAGCTCAATGTACGTAGAAGCTGTCAATTCGGTTAGATTCTGAAATGAAGAAGTAGAAAAAGTTGAAATCATAAAAGGGATAGCGAATGCAGTCGCAATCATACACATTATGAAATGGTCAGCAAGCATTGATGTAAGTCTTTTTTTTGGTGTAAGATTATTGCTTTGTATTATTTCCATAGGGTAGTCTGTATAAGGTTTGCGCACAACGTTCCCGCACAGGCGAAGGTTGGGGGGATATGTTCCTGTCGCTTGCTTGGCCACTAAAGCCTCGATTAGCTAAAGCCAAATTACTGAAGCTTGGTCAGAAATCCAACTGTTGATGGGCCAAGTACATTAGCCCATCTTTTGCTTGTGCAATGTTGGCTGCAGCCTTTTTACTTTAGGCGTTTAAAATATATTGTTGGTCTACCCTCCATAGATAATACTAAGACTGTTGGATTTATACGTCAATTCGTGCGGTGTCGCTTCCATAACCAAATGCAGATTATCTTTCAAAAGTTTATAGGGCACTACTGAATTATTTTCTTTTATGCCATTTGGTTGGTTTGACATCATTTTATTATCAATTCTAAAGTAATTACCATCCCTTCTGTTTGCTTTGTCCGCATCTGATATGAATTTATAAGCAGCGACAGTGTTGTCGTGGGCCATAAATTTCTGAAAAGCCCAGCGACCCAAAAGCATATCATTTTTAGATTGTGCATTTAGAGATGATCCAAAAACAATGGGTAGAAAAACTAAAAAATCAAAGCGTGCCATGCGTTTAGGGTTTAGTAAGGTTGCAGCCAACGGCTCGGGCTTTGCGTTGTTGCGGTATTTGAAATTATGTTATTAAATTAATTGTTTAGCTCAGTAAAGATAAAATGTTTATTGCTTTTTCCGTCGAACGCAATAACGCAAATGCTCTGTTAGCGGCTACTCTTCGTCTGACAATATTCTGATAGAGCTTTGGTTATCATTTTTGATTTGTCGCCTAAGAATACAGCCTTTCGTAAATCGTTACAGATTTTTTCCTGCTCGTCATATGGTATTGGAACTTTATCCTTTGATGCGAGAACTGTCACCTCGCTATTTTTTGATATTGTCCTACTATTTGCAAATTGGTATTTTCTTATTCTTGCAAATGCTCTGTTTGATAATGCATACGACATAAACGGCTCAAACTGTAATGCTTTGTCAAAATCTGCAATGGCTTCGTCAAATTGAAATTATTTAGCTTGACAGTCCCTCTTGAAAAATATGCTTCTGCATATGTGCTGTCAAGTTCAATGGCTTGGAATAGTTTTTAATTGCACTTTTATAATCTCTTCTTTGTTGCTTGCATGTCCTTTGCTCATCGCTTGATATATCTTTTCAAGTCGTTTATCAGGAGTTGTCTTTCCATTTTTTGTTATTTCAACAGCAAGAATTTTCCCTGACGAATAATAAACAGTAGTTTCTCCGTCCATTACTCCATTACAAAATTGCTTCTCTGTTTAATTGTCCGTTGGGGAAATACATATCCCAATTCCATTTTCTTTCCCGTTTACAATTCTCCTTTTTGTTGCAAAGAACCATCTTCATAATATTCAATTTCAAAGCCATTTTCAATTCCATCCTTGTATTCTCTTTCAACAGATACTTTGCCATTTTGATAATACATTGTTCGGTGCCCGTTTACTTTCCCATTTAAGAATACTCCATCGCCTTGTTTTCTTCCACTGTAGTAATAGTCAATGAACCGTCCGCTATAAGGCAATCCATGAAAAAGAAAAAACACCATTTTTTCTTTCCATTTGTTTTGAAGAAGGAATTTGTTTTAGGCTGTCTGGTCTATTGCGATATTCTTTTGTAAAAATAAATGTCACCCCATCAAATCTTCCATAGCCCAGACGATTTAAAGTGTCTTTATTTTGATAACAGTAATGTCAGCAATATCGGTTTGCAATATTTCATTTCCTTCTTCTGGGTCATCAATAACTGGATTGAGTCAACCACAAACATTATTTTTGTCATTTGAATTTTGTCCAACATGAAATATTGTGTATGAAAAAGAATCCTGCGAAAAGTAAAATTATTTATTCATAGTAGTGTGTCAAACAGAGTTGCAGCTAACGGTCCAGGGCTTTGCGAAGGTTGGACGGATATATTCTGTCGCCTGCTTGGCCACTAAAGACTCGATTAACTAAAGCCAAATTACTGAAGCTTGGTCAGAATTCCTAAAGGCGATGGGCGATATTCGTCCGCCCAACTTTTGCAAATCTGTTGTTAGTGGCAGTACTTAGAGACTTGAACATAAAATGCTTTTAAATCCTGAAGATAATCAGTTTTAGTTCGCATGATTGTAGAATTAAGAGATTGTGTTACACATTTCTTGGAATTCCCCTCACAAGTCAGCATGAACTCGCCTGCAATTAATTGCGCCCATGAATCTGTTACAGATTTAGAATCTTGTAATTCTCCAGATTTTAGAAAAGCTATGAAATCATTAGAATTTCTTTCGAGAAATGATTTTAGTGATTCACCAATAGCTTCAGCGAGGGCTCCATCAGTTTTTTTACTAAGTCGTGCTGTTAAATACAGGTAGAATGGACGCGTTTTGAAATTTTTTGTTCTAAGGCTGTCTAAAATTGAAAGTGTTTTTTGATCGTCTGTAGCTTTGAATTTCCCCAAGTAAAAATCTTAGCACCCTTTGAAACTTGTGGAAGATTTAAATAACTATCAGTTTTATTAAGATTTTGACCGACGATACACACAAAGGGGGTTAAAAGAAAAAGTAGAGAGAGAATAGTATTTCGCATAAGTGAAGATTAGAAAATTGCCACTAACGTTAGAGCATTGAGGCAGTTGGGAAAAGATCTTCCGTCACCCTTGGCTTACCGTTGCCGACTAAATATACCAAAAGTTGAGAACATATTCTGCTGATGATTAGAATTCCGTCAAGCTGGAACTGATGCCGGGATTTTTGCTGAAGCTGAATGACGCTATTCGTCAGCCCCAATTGCTACAATGCTTTGTTAGCTGCCGTTAATATTGATAAACGACCTTCCCTTGTTCGATAATATTTCCAGTGTTTGCGTCAATGTCTAAATACAAACAGCATCACAATCATTTTTACATTCCAAAAAAATTTGTCTACTGAACAGTTTAAAATAGGGTCTAAGTCTTTTCTTTTCATTCCATTCTTCACAGCAATCTCTATCGCATTGGTTCTTGGAATAGTCAATTTTTTATCTATAAATTGTCTAAATGCAGTCAAGTGAAAATTACGATAGTCGATAACTTTTAAGCTGGAATCAAGTCAGCCCGAAACAAACTAAGTGTATCACCTTTGTGCAGAAAATCATAGAAAAATTTGGTAGCTATTTGGCATTTGTGTTAAAGTGTCCTTTACACTTAGAACAACATTGCCGTATTCAAATCCTGTTGCTCGTATGTCAAAACTAAAGTAGCGTAAAACTCCTTATCAGTAACCTTTGTCCTTAATAATTGCAGTGTCAAATGTAAACAACTGTCAAAATTTGATTGTAACTGCTTGTTTGCAGTTCGAAGTTTAATTGAAGTTGTCGCATGTTTTTGTTGTCCATCAGTCGAACAGCCAACTAACCAAAGCGTTATTAAGAATGAAAAAAGTAAATGTAGTTTCAATGTCCTTTTGTAAGTGAGATGCCTTAATTAGAGTAATTTCCATAATGGCAGCTAACGTTGAAGCATTAGCGAAGGTTGGCGGAAGAGTTCCTGTCGCTGGCTTGTCCGTCCCGCTATGGCGGTACTAAAGCCAAATTACTGAAGTTTGGTCATCCCGCCAAGGCGGGACAATAGCTGATGGGCCATTGCAGGTAGCTCAACTCAACTTGCGTAAAGCCTTTTGTTATGGGCTGTGTAAGTTAGCCTTGAAGTTTTATTAACTGCTCAATCATTTTAGGAAGAAATGTCTCCTTTATTACCCAAACAATAGAATAATCTATTCCGAAATAGTCGTGAACTATTCTGTTTCTAAAGCCTCGTATTTTATGCAGTCAATGTCTGAGTGTGTCTCCTTAAAATCATCGGGTAATCTGTTCGCTGCTTCTCCTATAATTTCGAAATTTCTGATTACAGCATCTACTGTTTTTGAGTCAGCTGAAAATTGCTCCAAAGTGAAGCAACTGTATAATCAAGTATTTTTTGTCCACTATCAAGGATATCGTCAATTAGCAGGTCTGTGGATCTTTTAGACATAAATGATATCTGATTCGATGGCTTGATAATATTTCTGCTTGATTCCGTTTCTAGAAACAAGATCGATTTTTCTTTAAACTTCTGTTCAAGATAATCAGCCAAATCAATAATTCTATTCCGATAGGCTTTGAAAAATCTACAATAATATCAATGTCGCTTGATGTTGGTGAAAAAATCCTTATGCACAACTGATCCAAAAAGACAATCGAGCTGATAGAATACTTTTCTATTAGCTCTGGTTTAAGTCTAATCAATAAATTTTTTATGGATTCTAAACTGTGTCATACTTCAAAGATACGAAACCTAATAATACATAGCCTATAACGGCTCGGTATTTATGCAGCAGGGGCAATAGAGCCGAGTCAGCCGATAACCGAAGCTGAGTAAAGATACAAAGATGAATTTATTACTAATGTTCAATAGCGTTTCGTCGCGATGGGACTGAAGCTGAATAGCGATACTAAAGCCAAAGTGCGTAATGTCAGGCCCTGATTGCATAAATACTTTTGTTGTGCGTTCGTGCTTCTTATCAACGTTTGTTTTGTTTATAATTTTTATTTAGTGTCATTAATTTGTGCTATTGCCTCGTCAACTGATAAGGCAGAGCTATCGTCATTTAATGCTACTTTTCGCTTTTTTTATTTCTTAAGCAATTCAATAATTTTATCGGAGATGCCAAACTGTTTGCCCTTGAATTCCTAATTCTTTAATTGCTGTGATACCCTGTTTTGCAAATGCAGGATTTTCTACTCGTCCGGTGAGGCTTGCAAAACTCTCTATCATATTAAATCTTTGCGGAGGTACAACGATAGAAATAAATTGTAAATATAATTCCATTGCTCATTTCCGCCGTAGGTAGAATAAAGTGTTAGTATAGGCTTGAGAAATCTCATGCTTACTGTCATTTTCATATTGTTTAGCGAAACGTAATGCTGCTGAGGAGTCTATAAGTTCCAATCGCTGCCAGTGATGCACCTTGAACCGCATAGGATTCAGTTTTTAAAGAATTCTCAAAAAGTGATAAGTCGTCCATTTTTTCGAAGTTTACTCAAAAATGTAATGGCTGTTGCTCTTACCATATTATTTTTATCGCTGGTAGCAAGTTCCCTTACTATCGGGATAGTAGAATTTGCAATAGCTGCGTTCAGTTATATCCAATGCTATTATCGCTTTAATTCTAAGTCCAAAATATTTATCTTTTAATGCAGCCAATATTATTTTTTGTCCATCATTTTCATTTTGCTTTCCAATTGCT
>JBANSL010000068.1:35000-37500 GCA_037127255.1 Persicaria tinctoria | reverse complement strand
GGTGCTCGGGCACCTCGGACAAGGGTGCTCGGACACCTCGGACACGGGTACTCGGACACCTCGGAAGCTCGGACAAGGGTGCTCGGGCACCTCGGACAAGGGTGCTCGGACACCTCGGGCATGGGTGCTCGGACACCTCGGACACTGGTGCTCGGGCACCTCGGACAAGGGTGCTCGGACACCTCGGACACGGGTGCTCGGACACCTCGGACACGGGTGCTCGGGCACCTCGATCATGGGTTCTCGGACACCTCGGACACTGGTGCTCGGGCACCTCGGACAAGGGTGCTCGGACACCTCGGACACGGGTACTCGGACACCTCGGAAGCTCGGACAAGGGTGCTCGGGCACCTCGGACAAGGGTGCTCGGACACCTCGGACACGGGTACTCGGACACCTCGGAAGCTCGGACAAGGGTGCTCGGGCACCTCGGACAAGGGTGCTCGGACACCTCGGACATGGGTGCTCGGACACCTCGCGCATGGGTGCTCGGACACCTCGGACACTGGTGCTCGGACACCTCGCACATGGGTGCTCGGACACCTCGGACACTGGTGCTCGGGCACCTCGGACAAGGGTGCTCGGACACCTCGGACACGGGTACTCGGACACCTCGGAAGCTCGGACAAGGGTGCTCGGGCACCTCGGACAAGGGTGCTCGGACACCTCGGAAGCTCGGACACCTCGGAAGCTCGGACACCTCGGACAAGGGTGCTCGGACACCTCGGACATGGGTGCTCGGACACCTCGGACAAGGGTGCTCGGACACCTCGGACATGGGTGCTCGGACACCTCGCGCATGGGTGCTCGGACACCTCGGACACTGGTGCTCGGACACCTCGGACATGGGTGCTCGGGCACCTCGGACAAGGGTGCTCGGACACCTCGGACACGGGTACTCGGACACCTCGGAAGCTCGGACAAGGGTGCTCGGGCACCTCGGACAAGGGTGCTCGGACACCTCGGGCATGGGTGCTCGGACACCTCGGACACTGGTGCTCGGGCACCTCGGACAAGGGTGCTCGGACACCTCGGACACGGGTGCTCGGACACCTCGGACACGGGTGCTCGGACACCTCGGACATGGGTGCTCGGACACCTCGGGCATGGGTGCTCGGACACCTCGGACACTGGTGCTCGGGCACCTCGGACAAGGGTGCTCGGACACCTCGGACACGGGTACTCGGACACCTCGGAAGCTCGGACAAGGGTGCTCGGGCACCTCGGACAAGGGTGCTCGGACACCTCGGGCATGGGTGCTCGGACACCTCGGACACTGGTGCTCGGGCACCTCGGACAAGGGTGCTCGGACACCTCGGACACGGGTGCTCGGACACCTCGGACACGGGTGCTCGGACACCTCGGACATGGGTGCTCGGACACCTCAGAAGCTCGGACAAGGGTGCTCGGGCACCTCGGACATGGGTGCTCGGACACCTCGGACAAGGGTGCTCGGACACCTCGGAAGCTCGGACAAGGGTGCTCGGGCACCTCGGACATGGGTGCTCGGACACCTCGGGCATGGGTGCTCGGGCACCTCGGACAAGGGTGCTCGGACACCTCGGACAGGGGTGCTCGGACACCTCGGACAGGGGTGCTCGGACACCTCGGACACCGGTGCTCGGGCACCTCGGACAAGGGTGCTCGGACACCTCGGACATGGGTGCTCGGGCACCTCGGACATGGGTGCTCGGACATGGTGCTCGGACACCCCGGACATGGTGCTCGGACACCCCGGACACAGGTGCTCGGACACCTCGGGCGTGGGTGCTCGGACACCTCGGAGCACCCGACACCAATTATGGCATTGGTCGATATTGTCGGATTTTTTGGGGAAATGCTCGGAACACAAAAAAATGGGGGATTCCTAACATCCTAAACTTGCAATAGAAGAAAACCTCATGCCATTTGGATCACTAGAACTCCAAAAATAAAAGTTTTGCTCGGACACCTCGGAGCACCCGACACCAATTATGGCATTGGCCGATATTGTCGGATTTTTTTGAGAAATGCTCGGAACAAAAAAAAATGGGGGATTCCTAACATCCTAAACTTGCAATAGAAAAAAACCCCATGCCATTTGGATCACTAGAACTCCAAAAATAAAAGTTTTGCTCGGACACCTCGGAGCACCCGACACCAATTATGGCATTGGCCGATATTGTCGGATTTTTTTGAGAAATGTTCGGAACAAAAAAAATTGGGGGATTCCTAACATCCTAAACTTCATATAGAAAAAAACCCCATGCCATTTGGATCACTAGAACTCCAAAAATTAAAGTTTCAATTTTGTATAACTTGCCTCCAAAGGGCATGTATCTGTTGGTGTTGGTGGCAAAACTGCTATAAGTGCACTATAGGGGGGGTGAGGTACTCGAAAAAATCGAAAATTTTGGAATGAGCTTGGGAGCCTATGGGAAGCTTTTGGGGCATCTTTCGACACACCACGGGCACTTTTTGCCCGAGCACCCCCCTCGATGCCTCATGAGAACGCTCGATG
>JBANSL010000068.1:12500-15000 GCA_037127255.1 Persicaria tinctoria | reverse complement strand
GAAGCTCGGACAAGGGTGCTCGGGCACCTCGGACAAGGGTGCTCGGACACCTCGGGCATGGGTGCTCGGACACCTCGGACACTGGTGCTCGGGCACCTCGGACAAGGGTGCTCGGACACCTCGGACACGGGTGCTCGGACACCTCGGACACGGGTGCTCGGACACCTCGGACATGGGTGCTCGGACACCTCGGGCATGGGTGCTCGGACACCTCGGACACTGGTGCTCGGGCACCTCGGACAAGGGTGCTCGGACACCTCGGACACGGGTACTCGGACACCTCGGAAGCTCGGACAAGGGTGCTCGGGCACCTCGGACAAGGGTGCTCGGACACCTCGGGCATGGGTGCTCGGACACCTCGGACACTGGTGCTCGGGCACCTCGGACAAGGGTGCTCGGACACCTCGGACACGGGTGCTCGGACACCTCGGACACGGGTGCTCGGACACCTCGGACATGGGTGCTCGGACACCTCAGAAGCTCGGACAAGGGTGCTCGGGCACCTCGGACATGGGTGCTCGGACACCTCGGACAAGGGTGCTCGGACACCTCGGAAGCTCGGACAAGGGTGCTCGGGCACCTCGGACAAGGGTGCTCGGACACCTCGGGCATGGGTGCTCGGGCACCTCGGACAAGGGTGCTCGGGCACCTCGGACACGGGTGCTCGGACACCTCGGACATGGGTGCTCGGACACCTCGGACATGGGTGCTCGGGCACCTCGGACAAGGGTGCTCGGACACCTCGGACACGGGTACTCGGACACCTCGGAAGCTCGGACAAGGGTGCTCGGGCACCTCGGACAAGGGTGCTCGGACACCTCGGGCATGGGTGCTCGGACACCTCGGACACTGGTGCTCGGGCACCTCGGACAAGGGTGCTCGGACACCTCGGACACGGGTGCTCGGACACCTCGGACACGGGTGCTCGGGCACCTCGATCATGGGTTCTCGGACACCTCGGACACTGGTGCTCGGGCACCTCGGACAAGGGTGCTCGGACACCTCGGACACGGGTACTCGGACACCTCGGAAGCTCGGACAATGGTGCTCGGGCACCTCGGACAAGGGTGCTCGGACACCTCGGACACGGGTACTCGGACACCTCGGAAGCTCGGACAAGGGTGCTCGGGCACCTCGGACAAGGGTGCTCGGACACCTCGGACATGGGTGCTCGGACACCTCGCGCATGGGTGCTCGGACACCTCGGACACTGGTGCTCGGACACCTCGCACATGGGTGCTCGGACACCTCGGACACTGGTGCTCGGGCACCTCGGACAAGGGTGCTCGGACACCTCGGACACGGGTACTCGGACACCTCGGAAGCTCGGACAAGGGTGCTCGGGCACCTCGGACAAGGGTGCTCGGACACCTCGGAAGCTCGGACACCTCGGAAGCTCGGACACCTCGGACAAGGGTGCTCGGACACCTCGGACATGGGTGCTCGGACACCTCGGACAAGGGTGCTCGGACACCTCGGACATGGGTGCTCGGACACCTCGCGCATGGGTGCTCGGACACCTCGGACACTGGTGCTCGGACACCTCGGACATGGGTGCTCGGGCACCTCGGACAAGGGTGCTCGGACACCTCGGACACGGGTACTCGGACACCTCGGAAGCTCGGACAAGGGTGCTCGGGCACCTCGGACAAGGGTGCTCGGACACCTCGGGCATGGGTGCTCGGACACCTCGGACACTGGTGCTCGGGCACCTCGGACAAGGGTGCTCGGACACCTCGGACACGGGTGCTCGGACACCTCGGACACGGGTGCTCGGACACCTCGGACATGGGTGCTCGGACACCTCGGGCATGGGTGCTCGGACACCTCGGACACTGGTGCTCGGGCACCTCGGACAAGGGTGCTCGGACACCTCGGACACGGGTACTCGGACACCTCGGAAGCTCGGACAAGGGTGCTCGGGCACCTCGGACAAGGGTGCTCGGACACCTCGGGCATGGGTGCTCGGACACCTCGGACACTGGTGCTCGGGCACCTCGGACAAGGGTGCTCGGACACCTCGGACACGGGTGCTCGGACACCTCGGACACGGGTGCTCGGACACCTCGGACATGGGTGCTCGGACACCTCAGAAGCTCGGACAAGGGTGCTCGGGCACCTCGGACATGGGTGCTCGGACACCTCGGACAAGGGTGCTCGGACACCTCGGAAGCTCGGACAAGGGTGCTCGGGCACCTCGGACATGGGTGCTCGGACACCTCGGGCATGGGTGCTCGGGCACCTCGGACAAGGGTGCTCGGACACCTCGGACAGGGGTGCTCGGACACCTCGGACAGGGGTGCTCGGACACCTCGGACACCGGTGCTCGGGCACCTCGGACAAGGGTGCTCGGACACCTCGGACATGGGTGCTCGGGCACCTCGGACATGGGTGCTCGGACATGGTGCTCGGACACCCCGGACATGGTGCTCGGACACCCCGGACACAGGTGCTCGGACACCTCGGGCGTGGGTGCTCGGACACCTCGGAGCACCCGACA
>JBANSL010000068.1:0-2500 GCA_037127255.1 Persicaria tinctoria | reverse complement strand
GGTGCTCGGACACCTCGGACACGGGTGCTCGGGCACCTCGATCATGGGTTCTCGGACACCTCGGACACTGGTGCTCGGGCACCTCGGACAAGGGTGCTCGGACACCTCGGACACGGGTACTCGGACACCTCGGAAGCTCGGACAAGGGTGCTCGGGCACCTCGGACAAGGGTGCTCGGACACCTCGGACACGGGTACTCGGACACCTCGGAAGCTCGGACAAGGGTGCTCGGGCACCTCGGACAAGGGTGCTCGGACACCTCGGACATGGGTGCTCGGACACCTCGCGCATGGGTGCTCGGACACCTCGGACACTGGTGCTCGGACACCTCGCACATGGGTGCTCGGACACCTCGGACACTGGTGCTCGGGCACCTCGGACAAGGGTGCTCGGACACCTCGGACACGGGTACTCGGACACCTCGGAAGCTCGGACAAGGGTGCTCGGGCACCTCGGACAAGGGTGCTCGGACACCTCGGAAGCTCGGACACCTCGGAAGCTCGGACACCTCGGACAAGGGTGCTCGGACACCTCGGACATGGGTGCTCGGACACCTCGGACAAGGGTGCTCGGACACCTCGGACATGGGTGCTCGGACACCTCGCGCATGGGTGCTCGGACACCTCGGACACTGGTGCTCGGACACCTCGGACATGGGTGCTCGGGCACCTCGGACAAGGGTGCTCGGACACCTCGGACACGGGTACTCGGACACCTCGGAAGCTCGGACAAGGGTGCTCGGGCACCTCGGACAAGGGTGCTCGGACACCTCGGGCATGGGTGCTCGGACACCTCGGACACTGGTGCTCGGGCACCTCGGACAAGGGTGCTCGGACACCTCGGACACGGGTGCTCGGACACCTCGGACACGGGTGCTCGGACACCTCGGACATGGGTGCTCGGACACCTCGGGCATGGGTGCTCGGACACCTCGGACACTGGTGCTCGGGCACCTCGGACAAGGGTGCTCGGACACCTCGGACACGGGTACTCGGACACCTCGGAAGCTCGGACAAGGGTGCTCGGGCACCTCGGACAAGGGTGCTCGGACACCTCGGGCATGGGTGCTCGGACACCTCGGACACTGGTGCTCGGGCACCTCGGACAAGGGTGCTCGGACACCTCGGACACGGGTGCTCGGACACCTCGGACACGGGTGCTCGGACACCTCGGACATGGGTGCTCGGACACCTCAGAAGCTCGGACAAGGGTGCTCGGGCACCTCGGACATGGGTGCTCGGACACCTCGGACAAGGGTGCTCGGACACCTCGGAAGCTCGGACAAGGGTGCTCGGGCACCTCGGACATGGGTGCTCGGACACCTCGGGCATGGGTGCTCGGGCACCTCGGACAAGGGTGCTCGGACACCTCGGACAGGGGTGCTCGGACACCTCGGACAGGGGTGCTCGGACACCTCGGACACCGGTGCTCGGGCACCTCGGACAAGGGTGCTCGGACACCTCGGACATGGGTGCTCGGGCACCTCGGACATGGGTGCTCGGACATGGTGCTCGGACACCCCGGACATGGTGCTCGGACACCCCGGACACAGGTGCTCGGACACCTCGGGCGTGGGTGCTCGGACACCTCGGAGCACCCGACACCAATTATGGCATTGGTCGATATTGTCGGATTTTTTGGGGAAATGCTCGGAACACAAAAAAATGGGGGATTCCTAACATCCTAAACTTGCAATAGAAGAAAACCTCATGCCATTTGGATCACTAGAACTCCAAAAATAAAAGTTTTGCTCGGACACCTCGGAGCACCCGACACCAATTATGGCATTGGCCGATATTGTCGGATTTTTTTGAGAAATGCTCGGAACAAAAAAAAATGGGGGATTCCTAACATCCTAAACTTGCAATAGAAAAAAACCCCATGCCATTTGGATCACTAGAACTCCAAAAATAAAAGTTTTGCTCGGACACCTCGGAGCACCCGACACCAATTATGGCATTGGCCGATATTGTCGGATTTTTTTGAGAAATGTTCGGAACAAAAAAAATTGGGGGATTCCTAACATCCTAAACTTCATATAGAAAAAAACCCCATGCCATTTGGATCACTAGAACTCCAAAAATTAAAGTTTCAATTTTGTATAACTTGCCTCCAAAGGGCATGTATCTGTTGGTGTTGGTGGCAAAACTGCTATAAGTGCACTATAGGGGGGGTGAGGTACTCGAAAAAATCGAAAATTTTGGAATGAGCTTGGGAGCCTATGGGAAGCTTTTGGGGCATCTTTCGACACACCACGGGCACTTTTTGCCCGAGCACCCCCCTCGATGCCTCATGAGAACGCTCGATGTTCGATGTCCGTTGTCGCTATGTCCCGAGCACCCTGGCACCCCGGTGCCTTGGTGACCGAGCACCTCGGCGCCCAGTGGCCTAGGTGATCGATGTCCGATGTCCGATGCCCCCACACAACCCCACCCGAGCACCCCGGAAGCCTGACGCCCGAGAACCTCGGCACCCGGCCCCTTGGCGCCCGAGCACCACG
>JBANSL010000067.1:0-40883 GCA_037127255.1 Persicaria tinctoria | reverse complement strand
TTCGGCCCCAAGTAAAGCATACGCTAGATCACATCATCTAGAGAACCTGCCTACAACTACCAATCATGACAAAACACGGCCACTACCCATCAACTCTTGCATTAATTAAGATTAAATTCACCAAGTTCTACCAACTCAAACCACTTCGACATCTCGATCTAAAGTCATACATTCCATTCGACCATTTAAAACTATCTCTCGAGGTTCCCAAATCACAACATTCCCTCATTCCGACAAGCTGAACAACTCGATCTACTACCAAGACTCCATATATAATACGTCATTGCCCTAGGGGTCCTCTATTAGTCCCATCTTTACCCTCTAAGAGAAATTTCATATCCTCAACTAAACCGCTCTCACGGTTGATCTAGACACCTCTTACCAATCTCGCTTACTCTTTCTAGGCTCTCAAGACTCCGCCTGAACATCATCCGCCCAAAGAGATATCTCGAATCACCTTGCTAACCTGATCATATTCCACGCACCACTGACCACTCTCACCAACCATCCACCTCTAAGAATCCAACTCATACTAATCATCTTACACCTGTCACTCTCGACCAACTCAAATGCAGAAATCCATCTCGTGTTACTCCCAACCACGAATTACCAAGACCCTCATCTCCAACGCCGCCTATCCTCAAAGACCAACCAATGATTTTACCTACTCATCCCATTCCAGAACTCACGAAACCCGAACCACTCAAATTACCACTCCTTGACCAACCTTCTAAAATCTCTTATCCTCTAGCATCCTCAATACCTTCTACTTTGCCTAATTCCCAAATCCATACTCATAATCTCCCTATCTCAACCTTAAGCCCACAGTCTTACTAGGAATCTCAACTACATCCTTGCCTAACTACCAGCCTTTCCTCGAAGATTGATTTCACATCCTCAAATACCTCAATAGTCACAATAACCTCCACTCATAAATACCGATTCATTCCCTATGCCAAAATCCTCCAACAACGATCTAGAAATCTTTCACTCATAATTTCCTCAAGCATTACCAATCATATCTAAACAATCCCAAATACTTATCATACGAACAACCTTGATGTGAACAACCTAATATCCTCGATCGATAATTTCCCAAGCAACCTCAAACTACTCTTCCTTGGCAATTCCTCAACCTCACTCCTTACCGAAATCGCTCCCACACACATCACGTAGTCCCATTTTTCTACGATTCCTCAGACGTTCCTTAATCGATCATCCTCGACACCAGCCACGATCCGCTCCTAGACTATCTAAACACCCTCCTTAGTGCACCAATCCGTCTCACAACACCTCCCCTCAAGAATCCCCCGATCAACTCCTAGCTCGCCCATCCACCTCTAGAACTATCCTAACTACCTATACTAACACCCACTCTTAAGGTCACCCTCATGGAACTAGTCTAGACTTCAACCATTACCCTCCTAGCCTAAACGCTCACATCGCGCACCCACTACCTATCGACACTTCTAGCTAGGACATCTCCCTCAAAATCTCAACATACTAGCCTCACTCCCCACCTAAGACCTACCTGGAAGCTCATCTATACTCATGGACCACTATCTTCAACACATCCCAACTCACTCGGCGCTACTCAAACTAACGCATCATTCCCGCACCCTATCTCACATAACCAAAGACCCAATCTGAAGACCTCAATCCACCTACCACTTTCCGACCTAGCTTACCGAAGAATCTCTCGACTCATGCCCAAGAAAAAGCACCACCACACATATAACCCACAACCTACTCATCAACAAGTCAGTATACCAAGCACCAAGGCACATCATCATAGAAACAAGTTAGTCATGCAATCATTGCTACTAGTTCAGCACATCCGTCATCCCACATTCAATTATGTCAGTTCTTGGCCTATCACACAACATCAATTCCGATTAGTATAGAAGAATCCACGATTTGAATTAAGAATGCTCTTTCTCGTGTCAGCTGGGAGGGTACTGTTCACAACCACCGTCTTTGGAGCACATTCGTCTTTCTTGCCATCGGTGACGCCGTCCAAGAAGTCTATGGGTCATGGACCCACCACGCTTCCACTTTGTCATTCCGGTGCCACTTGGTTGTCAGTTCTTTCTTTCATGTCGGCGCTCATCAAAGGATCACAAGGATTAAGAGTTACAGAGATAGGGGAGAGACAAAGGCAGACAACACGACTTCCTTAAGGATTCAGACACGGACCAGGACTAGGGTCGACGAGACCAAGATAGAATCCCCACCCGAGGATTAAAACGATGCCCTTAGGGTATCCCATGAGGTTATAATTGTTGCACACAAACACATAATAATCACAATATCGTCACATCATTCCACACTGACATGCACCTATCTCGAGGAATAGTGACCCATGCATTCATAACATGTTCATATAATCAACTCTACATGTGCACAGTACAAGCTAGCAATCTATCATCTCATTCATTAATCATGCCCGACATACTAAGGGCATACATGCACGAATTGACATGGGACACATGCTGGATAAGTTGTGTGAGATCTAGAAAACATCACAAGATATCACATGTACAATGTATTACTCACTCAGGTACGCACATACGCAGGTCAGGACAACATGGTGTCAATGCAAGCATGTTAAGTTACACCCTACTAGTCATGCTAAGGGATATGGGGAGGTCATATAGGGGTAGCAACCATCACATCGTATACATCCATATTCGCATAGTAAGACAATGATGACATATAATCATACGAGGGCCTATAATGGGGAGGTGTATGTCCTACATGATACTAGCAACACTCATCAAGTAGGTACACAGTTAGCGAGGTCCAATTAGATCAATTTAGCATGCTAAGACATTCATTTCTCGTAGTAACATACAACGAGGGTTGACCACACTATCATAGACCTAATTCATGGGAAGACGATAATCATGGAGTTCTACACATATCGCTCATATATTTCCTCATAAAATCAATAATGCAAGATATCATGCAAGTCATGCTGAAATACATCAATGTACTAGATCATAGAATCACAAGAATGACTACTACTATAACCGACAGAATTCTCCAAGGGCAATCACCGACTCATCACCCCGTTTCCCCGTGGGACGCTAGTATGACTCGCTCGGTATGACACAAGGACATTCACACTGTTTCCGAGAGAAGATGGTAGAATTCATGTTTAGACTCTTGCGGCAAGAAGACATGGTCGACCATTACAATGATCAAAAGGGATGACTCCATGAGGTAACTCGCTCTAACTAGAAACTACTTCAATCATCTCCCCCACTAACGTACCAGGTAACCCTCACACCCGACACGATTTCTGAAGGTATTCAGTTGATCGACCCAAATTTCCCGTGGAAGACACCAACCTCATGTACGAGACTCGATAGAAGCATAGATAGTAGGGAACCAACAGGACTCGAAACAGGGAGAGCAGAAGCTTCTCGGCCTTTGCTAACATGCCTAGATGCTTTGGTGGGACGGATGACGGAATCGGAATCATCAAGGGGGGTCGAGTTATGGAAGGGCTATTCTGACAAGACAGGTATTCCGATTACACAAGGTCAAGGTTTCCTCCCGCTATTCTGTTGACACATTCAATACATGATCAAGTTAAGGCATACTGATTAGTTCGCTATCCTAAGCACAATAGCACTCAACACAGAAGCAATCAACGGAATTAATATGATCCTCTTCAAGAAGGATTGCCCTCGGGCTCAGTTGAATATAATGCATACGATCACAGAGATGGTCTATGCCGTCCTTCCAGGGACGGCTGGTCGGAGGGGCAAATACCTCACGGCCTCCTAACTCGACACTCCAACCTTCGTGGTGCTCCTTGGAGTCTTCTAGGCTCATCTGTAAATAAAAGCTAGTATTTTGCCTATCGTATCCCGAGTTCTACATCCATAAGGGATGTCTATTGCTTTGGTCTCTACCCACGATATTGTTTCCCTTTTATACATTTTAGGTTTAATACCAATTAAATTCATTTTGCCCTTATAAAACATTTTTCAAACCCATTTGAAAACATTGGGCGATTTTCAAAACCATCTTCAACCTATTGTACTCGGATTGCAAAACCTCAGCTCTGATACCACCTTTGTAACGGCCCAGGATTATGATTCCCGAGTTACGTTTCGAGGGATAAAACCCCTCGTTAGGATCTTGCGCTCCGAGTACAGGTTGAAGGTTTGAAACCGAAGATTTGTAGTTTAAAGCGGGATTTCACACCCAAATCCTGAAAGTCCGTTGGAGACCCCGGGGTAAACCCCTATACCTGTCCTAAGTCTACAACGCGGAAAACATTTTATCATGCAAAGGGCATAAGTGCTGAAAACAATAGTGTAAATCTGGTGAAGTCATAGTTCAACACTCACTCTCCGCCATATGAATGGGCCCCGTCATAACAGCACGAAATCAAGGAGTGAAACGGGTACCTGAATCTAAAAAAAAGAGGGGGATCTGGGTCAATCATCAGGTCACTCATGCGCGTGTGTAACCACACTCTAAGAGGCATATAATAAGCATCCTATCCCTAAGATGAAATGTGTAATGCAGTGCGAAAATTAAATCACATATATATACAGTTTAATATAATGTAGGAAGCGATAAATGCCCCACCCCATAAGAAATAATAAAGCCCGCAGGCAACTTTCCCAATCATGCTCATAATATAAGTAAAGGAACTTCCATGACTCGATTGACTCAGGACGGGACCCGATGGGACTGGGTCGTCCTATGACCCTAGCAAAGACTCTAGTTACTTCACAGATAATGGTCGGTCTCTTGCAAGGACATATAGCAATCATATGATTTTCATTTTAGCTCCTAAGCGTGATTCTAGGTCGTATGGTGCATGGACACTAGCCTACTATATAACACCCAGTGCATAGAGCACCCATCATGAGTAAGTTCAAAGAACTTACCTGGAGAAGCGCAGAATCCAAACAATGATCAGTAATGGCAAGCATTCCAACATATCAGAGATTACCTAGTAATCCCATAAATAACATAATAAGTCTAAGTCTAATTTACACAAAGCACACAAGTCACATATGAAACATGTAAGATACACACATATGATAACTCAACCATCTTGTCATTATTAACATTATCATCTCATCTTCAATTCTCATATTGTCTCATCATATTTCATAAATTAACATCTTTCTCAATTCGATCATAACATCATCCTTATCAGCTCATGACAACCTCCATATCATACTTAGCCAATTTCACATATTACCGTTTCATACTCACACTTGGCATACAGATATTTATCAACATCATAATATCTAACATTTAATCTCATATAGTAAATCACCGCAAGTCATGCTATTAGTCACACATATTATGTCGTTAGTCAAACACTCATATTATCATGCTAGTTAATCATCGAATAAGTCTTATTCCCAAGTTTAGATTCAAATCTGTGTCAAATCCGCGTTAGAATCCCGACCCTTGAAAGTGTTAGCAAAATTCCCTTTTTCTATTATTTATTAAATCATTTTCCGACCTTGAAATTCTTTTCCAGATTCTCTTTTTAAATCGACGAGTCTTAATAATTTATTTCTAAATCCCAATGATTTTATGTTATATTTTAAAACACCATTAAATAAAACACCCTTATAAAGTATTTCTAAATCCTTTATGAAATAATTCCAACCCGTTTGTATTCGATAAAACCAATCCTTTATAAATCTCCCGAAATAATATTTTATCTCTTAAGACCTCAAATAATATTGTATATATATAGTACTTTGAATTCCTTTAATTAGTTAAATAAATAAACGGGTAACCCGAACTGAACCGAACCGAACCCATTATACTTAATCCCAACCGGTCTGAACCCGTACTTATATATTCCCAACCGGTTCAACTTAAAACAAAGAATAGTATAAATGAAATGGAAAGGGGGCCCACAAAGGCCACATCAGCCTTCCTTCCTCCTCCGAAATCAAATGGAAGCTACGGCCTCCCGCCCGCGCTCGCTGGTCACCTGCTCCCACCGACGCGTCTCTCAGCTCCCGGTGGTTCGCTCGCTCGCTCACATCTGCTCGCCCGCGTCCACGCTCGCTGCTGCTTGCTCTCTCGCCTGCTGTTCTGCGTTGCGATCGCTCGGCCTCGCCTCGCTCTCTCGCTCGTCGACACTCGCTGCGCCAATTCGAGCTCGCCGAAGCTCTCGCCGGAGCTCTCGCCGGAGATTTCGAGCTCACCCAACGTCCCGCACTCAGCTCACCCACACTCACGCTTGCCCACAACCCGACCCCAAACAGAATCGAATTAAAACAGAGGAGGGAAAAGCGGAAGCTCACCGAGGGGGTTCGCGACTTCGGAGCTCTCGATTGGGGTTCTGGGAATCGTCGGAGGCTCTCGATGGGTCTTCGGACCTACTTCGAACATGGGTGAGTGTGATGGTAGGGCTCGAGAGTGGTTTGGATTGGAAACGAAGGAGAATGGCTTACCGGAACGTTATACACCCTCGAATAGGGGAGGTGAGTGTCGATGGCGCTTCGGCGGCTCCCGGTGGTGGCTTCGCTGCTGCTGGTGGCTTAGAGGAGTGTCGAAGGGATGCTGTACTTGGTGCTCTGGAGAAAGGTGGTGCGTGGTGGCGTCTGGCGATGTGAACAGGGGATGGTGGTGGTGCCGGTGAAGAACACAGTGATGATGGTGGTACCGAAAATGAAGTGGGGGAATAAGGTTTGAAAATGAAATGGTTGGGATGGGGCTAGATTGAAAAAGAAAGAGTAAGAGAGGGTGATGGCGAGATCATCAGAAATAGGGTTGGAGGGAGAGGATGGATTTGAAAGGGTATGGTGAGGTGAAGGAGTAGGTGACGATTGAGTGTTGAATTGGGTAACCAATACCCGAAAATAAATCCCGAATACGTGAATTTTGAATCCCGAATTAGTTTTCAAATATTAGTTTTCCCGACTATTGTTCTCTCGATCAATTAGATTTTTAAAATCGACAAGGATATCGCCATCCGATAATTATTTTGAATTTTCGAGAAAAAAAATGATGGAAATTATTCGTCAAATTTTATATCCCGGTCGGAATCCGCTAAACGAGTTTTAAATTCAGTTTTAGTCAATTTTTAATGTCCTTTTTTCCTGAAATTAGAATTTGAAAATCCGAGCCTTTACAATAAGAGTATGTTTTGAGGAAAAATCATAAAAGTAAATAACAAATGTTCAATAAAACCTTATATTAACTACAAAATTCTTATTAGAATACTATAAGAGTATGTTTTGAGGAAAAATCATATAAGTAAATAACAAATATTTAATAAAACCTTATATTAACTACTAAATTCTTATTAGAATACTATAAGAGTATGTTCTAAGGAAAAATCATATAAGTAACTAACAAATGTTTAATAAAACCTTATATTATCAAAGAAATTGTTGTTAGAATACATTAAGAGTATATTTAGAGAAAAACTAAGGTAAGTAACTAACAAATGTTCAATAAACCTTATATTAACTACTAAATTCTTATTAGACTACTATAAGAATATGTTTTGAGGAAAAGTCATATAAGTAACCAAGAAATGTTTAATAAAACCTTATATTTCTAAAATTCAGAAGGTTGGAAATTCCGTCATCGAACTATTGGCTTATTCTAAATCTTTCGAAACAAGTTCCGGCATTATTTAATTAAGGATCTAAAATATGTTTTATTCCGCTTTCATATGCCGAGAATTTAAAAAAATAAAATAAAAATAAATATATATATATGTTTGGATTTCATTATGGAATTTAGATTTAGAAATTTGAGAATTATTTTGAATTGGATCGGATAAGGTCGAGAGAGTGGGTTCGCATTTTGGTTTTTCAGTATTTGAATTTCATCCTGGGACCACGTCTTTGTCTTCTTTCCTATGTTCCTGTCCGAAAGCAAGCAGTAGCCATGTTGTTCTTTCCCCCATATTAAACAAACATTGACCCCCTGTACACACCTCTTGACTTCTCCCCTTTTTAGGGGCATCTGATGACCACTCCACCCACGTCAAAAGAAGTCAATTGCAGAACCCCATTTCCCTTCTTTTGATGGTTTGATTCATTTCTAATCCCACACTTCACACAACACAACCATCTTCATTCCCTTCTCCATCTCTCATCTATTTCGGACTAACCCCAAGCTCCTCTCTCTCCTTTGTCAAAATCACAAACCAACACATAAGCCCCACTCCTTTCTTCCCCGATTCTATGGCGAGATGGATCCTCCACCCCTCCTCCTTCGTTCCGGCCGCCAGCAGCCACTAGACGACGCACCCTTCCCCTGGGTTCCGACGACAGCAGCACCAGTTCCTCCTTCCTCTTTCTCGTTTCACCACCGGGAGCTCTGAGATCTGTTTGCCAAGAGCGGTACTGCGAAACCTCCCACCACTGACCACCAGTACTGCCACCAACACCTCCGAAGCGCCCCCGTCTTCCCTCATTTGTTTGATGAATGAGTTGTGCGCTCTTGCCTCCTCCAGCAGCAACGTCTCCCTCTCGTTCCTTCCGTGAGCAGCCAGCAACCGAGCAACTGCCCAGAGCCGCCAGGAGCCGTCGCAGGCACCTCCCTTCCCTATTTCTCCCGATTCGAACCGCAGGTAAGCTCGTTCTCTCCTCCTTCGTCCTCAAATGCCATAAAGGTCGCGTCTTTAAGCATGTTCCTCCCTTCCTAGGCCATAGCCGACGAGCCTCCACCCCGGCGAAGCTCCCCGAGCGATTTCGAATCCTTCCCGGCGGAGATTGAAGACCCTCGGTGAGCTCCTTCATTCCTTCTTCCTTCTTTCGCTTCCTATCTTGTCAAGTGTGCGTGATGTTTCCGTGGTCGGAGTGGTGACCAGGCCGCCGGCCAGCTCCCTCTTCTGACTTCTCCTTCTGTTGTGTGAACGCCGGCGAGCCTCCCCATTCTCTCTGTTTTCATTTTTTTTTCGAACAGAGAAGGGGTTGAAGAAAGTGAGCCGTGGGACCCACCTCCCACTTCCACCTCAGCTGCCACCTCGGCAGTGGGACCCCTTTTCTTTTTATCTCCATCTGATTTCGATTCTTCAAATGGAAAATGGTTGGCCTGGGCCTTCTTTCTTTCCTTTCTTTTGGGTTTCGGTTATGGGTTGGGTCTTGGGCTGCTAATCTCTTTGGGCTATAGTGGGTTGTATTATTATGATTTGGGTTTTAAATATGTTGTTATATATATACTAAGTATATATTATGATTTGAAATACAGTTTGGTTAGTTATTTACAATTATTATATTATGAGATTTTGTGAGATAAATATACTTTTGGAAATGAGTATATATATTTTTTTTATAAAAAAAAAAGGTTTGAAAGTAGTATTATTTGGTATACACGTATTTATAGCATTATGAGGTATTTTAATAAAGGGTTTTGAAATAATAGAATAATTTAGTATTGTTATGTTATAAATGTGCACCATTAAAATGGATTGGATTTTGTTGTTCTGTTTTATCAAAGTATTGATGGTATTGATTTATAAATGCGATTTTATCAATGGGTTTGATTAGAAGAATGATTTTGGTTGATGTTGATCGTATCGGAAAGGTTTTGGGAAATGATTTTACTATCGGTTGGTTTTGAGTATGTTGAACACTTGGATTCGTGTGTGTGATTGTTGGTCCGGTAGCTTATGGAAATGACTTGATGATAGGTGTGTATTGCTTTTGGATTGCATTGGACTTGCATTTGGCCCTTGCTTGTGTTATCTTGCTGTTCTGCATCTTCAGGTAAGTTCCCTAGGGGGCTTACTCAGGTTGGACATTCATGCATGTTGTTGCATTTTATGTTAGGTGTTGCATATGCATAAAAGCATGGCATGTAGTATCCTGTTTAGGTTGCACTAATTGAATGAGCATCTGCTTACTTATTGCGTTTGAAACAGAACGGCCGTTATCTGTGATAGTCCTAGAGTCTTTGCTAGGGTCATAGGGTAGCCCAGCCTCATCGGGTACCCTGAGTCAATCGAGTCATGAACTTCTTTATATTATGATATGCATGCGGGCTTTATTGTGGAGCGGGTTAGGCATGCGTGCCGCCCGATTATGATGAAATGCATTCACGAGCTGGCCAGTCTCTGCCCTATCGGAAGGGGGTGGAGGTAGGAGAGGGATATGCCACTTGGCATTGTCTTGGGCCCTTTACAGTATTTCTGCACACTATTATACATAGGGGCATGCTAGTGTGTTTGACTTTCGTACTACATTAGAGCATCTTTATTAGGTATAGCACATACTATGTGGCCTCAGCGAGGACTGCCGGTCCCGCATGAGTGGCTCGATCTGACTTCTTTCCCCGTTCTTTTTTTAAAGTTATTTTCTCCAGATTCTGAGTGCTCGATGTCTATATGACGGGGTTTCTTTTTTTTGGCGAATTGAAGAACCTAGCTAATTCTCTAACTTGGTATAAATGGTAATCATTCGCTTACGTTTTGGTTTTGACCCGGCTCTGCCGTGACACTTTATATCTTAACTTTGCTTCCGCTTTATTTTCATTTGAAATGAATTTCGCGACATAGTCTTAAGACAGGTTAAGGGTACCCTACGACCCTTCGTGGCTTTTAGGGTTTGAAATCCCTCTTTCTACTAATCTTAAAATGAGTTTAAAACCTCGACCTGTACCTGGATTGCAAGATCCGAACAAGGGGTTTAATCCCTTGAAACGTAACCCGGAAACCATAATTCTGGGTCGTTACAAAGATGGTATCAGAGCTGAGGTTGTGCAATTCGGGTACACAAGGGTTGAGTGTATGTTTTGAAAATCGCCCACAAATTTTAAGAACTTTTGAAAAGGATTTAAGTGGGCAAAATGAACTTAAGATGCCTAACCCAAATCGGATTAAGTTACGAACTTGGCTTATTATAAAAGAGGAAAGCCGACCAAACGGGGACGCGAGTGGGTAGTAAAGGCGCTAGACCACCCCTATTGGGTGTAGTTGGGAACGGTAGGCAACGTATCAGCTTGATCTTTACGGATGGGTTGGGAGACTCCGAGGAAATCATTATGAGTGTTATTAACTAATTCTGTGCTGAATGCTTGCTATGTTAGAGTTCTGATTTGGATGCCTTAACTATTAAATGTATCTTGACTGATCTGTGCAAACGGGGTAGCGGGAGTACCTTTATTTCTATATGGTCAAGCCCAGCTTGTGTGGAACGGCCTCTTCTACTATGTTAAACCCTTTCCGGTTCTACCAAATCTTTCTCCTTGCTGTCAGTGTCTTTCACGGGGAATCGGGTTGGTAAACACATTGTGTCGGAAACTCATGTATGTACATGAAGGTGGTTTGAGTGAGTATTGGAAGGTAGTTCTTGATGTCATTTTGAGCCAATAGTAAGGTGTTTCTGAGGCTGTCTTTCTCAATCCTTATGATGATCGACCAGTGTCTTCTTGCCATAAAGAGTCATGTCGGAATCCCACGGGAAAGAGAGGTGATGAGTCGGTTGGGAAGGTCAATGGTTGCCCTTAGGGATCTCTGTCCGGTTGTAATGGTGGCTCTCTCTGAATTGAATGACATGATTTTGTAATCTCACGCATGTACCTTGTAAATGATCATTAGTAAAAAGTTGCTCGTGTTATGCCTTGCTTTCTGTCATAATTTTATTGTGTAAGCTCATGTTGTGGTTAGTTAAATTGCTCAAGTCTCGTGTTATGTCTTGCCCTCTATCATGAATGTATGTTGTTATAGCATGTTTACTTGGCTTATTGATCGTATGAATGATTGGAAGCATGGACCATATAATATGAATCTACATGATCGTTATTTCCTTATGGATTAGGTTCATGATAGTGTGATCAACTCCTCTTTGTAGGAATGCTTGTAGATTATCGCCTTAACATGTTGGATGACGACATGTCGATGCTTATTATCCTTTTGTGACAAGAATCCATATCATGCCCATCTATTTTGTATTTGACAGATTAGCTATTACTGATTATTTTGCACATAATATTGTTGTGTGTTACTTGTGTTCAATGGAGAATATGTGGTATAATTGAGTCTTAGCAAATGCATGTTTCATCCCAGTATGTGTTGATCTGCACTCATGCCCCGTATTCTAATCAAATTGCCCATTACTTAGACTCGTATTATGAATCGTTTAACTTTTCTCATGCTCCTATATCGTGGAAGAGGATTGAGTGATTTCTTACCCGTCGTCATGATTAGTTGCATGCATGTATCGTACGTTATATTGAGCTTTTAACATCTGGTATGATCATCGATTGTGACTTGTGTGAACTTGTATCTTGTCTATGTTGTTGCTGATTCTCTCTCGAGCTAGGTTCCTGATTGTGTGGTTCTTCCCTCTTTCTATTACCATAACATGTCTTACCCGTGCAAGTTAATTAGTGTTGAATTCGATGATCGATTTGCTTTCTGTGATGGTTAATCATAGCATGCTTACATGTTGTCGCTCGGTAGTGTTCCTCTATTGCTCCATGATATCCTCTCATGCTAGTATACATGTATGACTTGGCACATCGCATTATCACACACCACGCTTATCATGTCTTCAGATACATAGGACGCATGAATGTTAGAATGAATCTAGTCGAGTTATTTTGATTATGTGCATGTTCAATATGTGCCAGTAGTGTTCTGTAGGGCTTAATTATGATTCCCAATATGACTCGCTAAATGATCATGTATTGTACTTGTTCTATGATGTGATGACTATTGTACCATATATGTGATCTATGATGGTTCGTTCCTAGTATGACTATAATCTATCGCCCTTGATGTACTTCTTATTACTTTTGATAATGCCTCGTGCTTCGTAAATATCATAATGAACTCCTTTTAACTGCTCATGATTATGCTTGTATCACGCTATGTATCTCTAGAATCATGTAGGACATGTGCTTTCTAAATGTATCCCGTCGTATGATTACGTGCAATGTTGGACCTATTATATGATCGATGTGCTTAGATGAGATAGTTACTATGTTGCTCTTATATGTTCTCGTATGACGCTTAATCTTGTGGTTATGTTATACTTCATTATGCCATATTTGACCTCGCCTATTGATGCGTACACCATGCTTGTGCATTCGTTCATATACACCATATTTGTTATCGTTGTTAAATCCTACATGACCTCGAACCCTGCATGATCATTTTTATTTATTTATTTCCGCATAACTTGCTTAAGTTGCTAGGCACATCTGCTTTCATAGAATAACATATTGTTAGCTTGTCTCACATACATCCGTGTAGGATTTGATTGTGTCTTTTGGAATGAACTCATATGTCATGCCCCTTGAGATAGGTACATGTTAGTGTGGATTAATGTACCTAATATGCTTTATGATGAATTCTTGTTGTTTGTCACGATTGTAACCTAATAGACTTCCATAAGGGCATCGTTGTATTCTCGGGTCGGAGTCTAGCCCCTACTCTTGTCATCCTTAGCTTAATCCGTGGTTAATTTCGAAAGGAACATCGGGTTGTCTAATCTTGTCACTCCCCTATCTCTGCTAACTTGGACTTCCCCGCGATGCATTGAACGAGTGACCGCACGGTAAAGAGAAAGGAAGTTGGATAGTTATAGAGCAACGTTACGGAAGCGTGGGCCCATAACCCACGGGCCTCAAGATCAACGATATCGGCAGGATGAGCACCTTTTGAAGATTGCGGTTATCGAGTATGATAGGACTTACAGGCCGGAGTGCTCTCCGTTCGAATTGCTAACCCTTTTGAATTTGTTGACGATGATACTGCACTGACCTGGCGACGAGATTTATGTGTTAATGTCCTGACTTGACGATGGATGTTGCCTGATTGCCTATTGTCTATGATGATATGATTTAATGCCTCACAGATCTCTTGTACCATGATGTCTTGACTTATTGCTACTCTAAGTTGCTAAGCATGATTTGAATTCTCTTTCCTGTAAAATGTGAACTACATATGCTAAGAAGTCTGAATTGTATCCGATAAGGTTATAATGCAACATGCTAGCTTGACTTGATTATGTTTATACATGATGTTTGCATTGATTATTGAGCATGATGATAGACTGAGACTTGTTGAACCTATGATGTTTTGTTGATAAAGGCTAGTTGATATGATGTAGACTTTATGCTTGATGATTTTCATGATTGTTTCTTCCTTAAATATGTGGGTGATGTCATTTGGTGGCGTGGTTGGAGAGTGGTGAAAGAATTTCGGGCGGTTGGGATGATCAATGGTATTAGGATGTGAGTCGCGAGAGAGGGATGTTGGCTTAGGTAAGATTGAGTGAGCTTTGAGATTTATGGGAGGCAATGTTGGGGGTTCTGATGAGCTTCCAGGTGGTGTTTGAGATGCTTCGGGTAGTACGAGGAGTGTAAGGAAGGGTTCGTGAATATCGGGGACATGGTATTAGAGAGTACTGGGGAGTGAAGTTAGAGGTATGAGTTGGATTCTTAGAGGTGGATGGTGTGTGGGAGTGCTTGATGGAATGAGGGGTGAGATTGGAGTATCGAAATGAATTGGGATTTCTTCAGGGGATTTTGTCAGAGTTAGTGTTGTTGAGTCTAGAAGATGATTAATCTTGGCTTGAGAGTGGAGATGGGTGAGTGGGGATTGTGTTTTATTTTGACTGGTATGATGTGAGGAATTTTCTCGATTTTGTGATTTAATTATATCTGCTGGCATGATGATAGATGACGACCATGATGAACCCTGATATGGAATTACATGTTTATATGCAATATTAAAATCTAGTTGGTAGTGACAAGTGTTACCATGGTATATTAATAATTTAATACTTTGATATCCTGTTATATCGGTTTAGAAGCATGTTAGGACGCGCTGTGATATGATATATGAAGTAATGATAAGCATGAACTATGGGATAATGATGTGCTATTATGTGGAAGCATTATGTTTTATTATGTGGTAGTAAGCATGATGTGTACTATATGGTTGACAAGCATGAGTATTGGTTATGTAAATGATGAATATGACTTGAAGTATGATCATGATTAGTATACATGAGATAATGGTACATGATTCTAAATGATTGTCATTCGATTATGCACTTGTGATGCCTTAAGTATGATGTAGATATACCTTATGATTTGTAGTATGTTGAGGTTTGTTGTTTCTTTGGTACTTGAGACTTGTTGGCATGTTTATGTTTATGTGAGACGGTTATGTGATGGTTTGTGACTATGATATGATGTGGGACTTGTCATGCGTGAGATGGCTTATGGTATTATGCTTATAGAAGAGTTGATGAGACTTTTGATTATTGTACTTGTTGAGTTGTGAATGATGTTGCATGATCTGGAAATTAGGAAGAGAATATGGGATTAGCCCTTAGAGGTGGATGATTCTACCTCCGAGCTTCTGAATTTGATTGATTGTTAGGCGGGAAATTGATTTGGTTTTGGCGGATTTTGACGAAATTTTGATCGAAAAGATCTTACTTGTTTTGGTGTAAAGTTGTTTGATTAAACGTCTCATTTGAAGATTTTGAGCAGTTTGAAAAGGAATTACTTGGAATTTTAAAGAATAAACGTTACCGAGAATTTCAACGATTTTGAGCCCAATCTTTTTCAATTGCGGAATCCCTCTTGAAACTTTTCAACCCGGGCTTATATTATAACGCCTCGCGAAGTGGATACAAGTATTTTATAGGGGCGCATATAGAATGCTTGCTAAGACCTAGTAAGGCGCTATAATTGCTTTTCGAGTTATGATGTGACCGAAAGGTCGGGGTAAGAGTGTGATAGGGGCCCATATCACATACTTACTACGACCAATTGGGAATGTTATGATCACGTCAAGGGTGCTGTGAGGATCTCATACGGGCCCTATGAGATGCTTACAAAATCCATGTCATGATTCTTGGACTAACCAATTTAAAACTTCATCCTCATGTTTTAAGAGTGATTTTAGTCTCGGGGACGAGACTTGTTTTTAGAGGTGGATGATGTAAAGACCGAGAAATTTTATAATATTAAAACTATTAAAATAGAGATTTATAATTATTTCGACTTCTAAAATTCAGAAGGTTGGAAATTCCGTCATCGAACTATTGGCTTATTCTAAATCTTTCGAAACAAGTTCCGGCATTATTTAATTAAGGATCTAAAATATGTTTTATTCCGCTTTCATATGCCGAGAATTTAAAAAAATAAAATAAAAATAAATATATATATATATATATATATATATATATATGTTTGGATTTCATTATGGAATTTAGATTTAGAAATTTGAGAATTATTTTGAATTGGATCGGATAAGGTCAAGAGAGTGGGTTCGCATCTTAGTTTTCCAGTATCTGAATTTCATCCTGGGGACCACGTCTTTGTCTTCTTTCCTATGTTCCTGTCCGAAAGCAAGCAGTAGCCATGTTGTTCTTTCCCCCATATTAAACAAACATTGACCCCCTGTACACACCTCTTGACTTCTCCCCTTTTTAGGGGCATCTGATGACCACTCCACCCACACCAAAAGAAGACAATTGCAGAACCCTATTTCCCTTTTTTTGATGGTTTGATTCATTTCTAATCCCACACTTCACACAACACAACCATCTTCATTCCCTTCTCCATCTCTCATCTATTTCGGACTAACCCCAAGCTCCTCTCTCTCCTTTGTCAAAATCACAAACCAACACATAAGCCCCACTCCTTTCTTCCCCGATTCTATGGCGAGATGGATCCTCCACCCCTCCTCCTTCGTTCCGGCCGCCAGCAGCCACTAGACGACGCACCCTTCCCCTGGGTTCCGACGACAGCAGCACCAGTTCCTCCTTCCTCTTTCTCGTTTCACCACCGGGAGCTCTGAGATCTGTTTGCCAAGAGCGGTACTGCGAAACCTCCCACCACTGACCACCAGTACTGCCACCAACACCTCCGAAGCGCCCCCGTCTTCCCTCATTTGTTTGATGAATGAGTTGTGCACTCTTGCCTCCTCCAGCAGCAACGTCTCCCTCTCGTTCCTTCCGTGAGCAGCCAGCAACCGAGCAACTGCCCAGAGCCGCCAGGAGCCATCGCAGGCGCCTCCCTTCCCTGTTTCTCCCGATTCGAACCGCCGGTAAGCTCGTTCTCTCCTCCTTCGTCCTCAAATGCCATAAAGGTCGCGTCTTTAAGCATGTTCCTCCCTTCCTAGGCCATAGCCGACGAGCCTCCACCCCAGCGAAGCTCCCCGAGCGATTTCGAATCCTTCCCGGCGGAGATTGAAGACCCTCGGTGAGCTCCTTCATTCCTTCTTCCTTCTTTCGCTTCCTATCTTGTCAAGTGTGCGTTATGTTTCCGTGGTCGGAGTGGTGACCAGGCCGCCGGCCAGCTCCCTCTTCTGACTTCTCCTTCTGTTGTGTGAACGCCGGCGAGCCTCCCCATTCTCTCTGTTTTCTTTTTTTTTTCCGAATAGAGAAGAGGTTGAAGAAAGTGAGCCGTGGGACCCACCTCCCACTTCCACCTCAGCTGCCACCTCGGCAGTGGGACCCCTTTTCTTTTTATCTCCATCTGATTTCGATTCTTCAAATGGAAAATGGTTGCCCTGGGCCTTCTTTCTTTCCTTTCTTTTGGGTTTCGGTTATGGGTTGGGTGTTGGGCTGCTAATCTCTTTGGGCTGTAGTAGGTTGAATTATTATGATTTGGGTTTTAAATATGTTGTTATATATATACTAAGTATATATTATGATTTGAAATACAGTTTGGTTAGTTATTTACAATTATTATATTATGAGATTTTGTGAGATAAATATACTTTTGGAAATGAGTATATATATATATATTTTTTTTAAAAAAAAGGTTTGAAAGTAGTATTATTTGGTATACACGTATTTATAGCATTATGAGGTATTTTAATAAAGGGTTTTGAAATAATAGAATAATTTAGTATTGTTATGTTATAAATGTGTGTGATTGTTGGTCCGGTAGCTTATGGAAATGACTTGATGATAGGTGTGTATTGCTTTTGGATTGCATTGGACTTGCATTTGGCCCTTGCTTGTGTTACCTTGTTGTTCTGCATCTTCAGGTAAGTTCCCTAGGGGGCTTACTCAGGTTGGACATTCATGCCTGTTGTTGCATTTTATGTTAGGTGTTGCATATGCATAAAAGCATGGCATGTAGTATCCTGTTTAGGTTGCACTAATTGAATGAGCATCTGCTTACTTATTGCGTTTGAAACAGAACGGTCGTTATCTGTGATAGTCCTAGAATCTTTGCTAGGGTCATAGGGTAGCCCGGCCTCATCGGGTACCCTGAGTCAATCGACTCATGAACTTCCTTATATTATGATATGCCTGCGGGCTTTATTGTGGAGCGGGTTAGGCATGCGTGCCGCCCGATTATGATGGAATGCATTCACGAGCTGGCCAGTCTCCACCCTATCGGAAGGGGGTGGAGGTAGGAGAGGGATATGCCACTTGGCATTGTCTTGGGCCCTTTACAGTATTTCTGCACACTATTATACATAGGGGCATGCTAGTGTGTTTGACTTTCGTACTACATTAGAGCATCTTTATTAGGTATAGCACATATTATGTGGCCTCAGCGAGGACTGCCGGTCCCGCATGAGTGGCTCGATCTGACTCCTTTCCCCGTTCTTTTTTTAAAGGTATTTTCTCCAGATTCCGAGTGCTCGATGTCTATATGACGGGGTTTTTTTTTTGGCGAATTGAAGAACCTAGCTAATTCTCTAACTTGGTATAAATGGTAATCATTCGCTTACGTTTTGGTTTTGACCCGGCTCTGCCGTGACACTTTGTATCTTAACTTTGCTTCCGCTTTAGTTTCATTTGAAATGAATTTCGCGACATAGTCTTAAGACAGGTTAAGGGTACCCTACGACCCTCCGTGGCTCTTAGGGTTTGAAATCCCTCTTTCTACTAATCTTAAAATGAGTTTAAAACCTTGACCCGTACATTGATTGCAAGATCCGAACAACGGGTTTAATCCCTTGAACGTAACCAGGAAATCATAATTCGGGGCCGGTACAATATTAACTAATATATTGTTGTTAGAATACAATAAGAGTATCGAATAAAAAAAAGAATACAAATAAGAGTATGTTTTGAGAAAACTCATGTAAGTAACTAACAAATGCTCAATAAAACCTTATATTAATTATTAAACTCTTATTAGAATACTATAAGAGTATGTTTTGAGGAAAAATCATATATGTAACTAACAAATTCTTAATAAAACCTTATATTAACTACTAAATTCATATTAGAATATTATAAGAGTATGTTTTGAGGAAAACTCATGTAAGTAACTAACAAATGTTCAATAAAACCTTTTATTAACTACTAAATTCATATTAGAATACTATAAGAGTATGTTTTGAGGAAAAATCATATAAGTAACTAACAAATGTTTAATAAAGTCTTATATTAACTACTAAATTCTTATTAGAATATTATAAGAGTATGTTTTGAGGAAAAATCATATAAGTAAATAACAAATATTTAATAAAACCTTATATTAACTACTAAATTCTTATTAGAATACTATAAGAGTATGTTTTAAGGAAAAATCATATAAGTAACTAACAAATGTTTAATAAAACCTTATATTATCAAAGAAATTGTTGTTAGAATACAATAAGAGTATCTTTTGAGGAAAACTCATGTAAGTAACTAACAAATGTTCAATAAACCTTATATTAACTACTAAGTTCTTATTAGAATACTATAAGAGTATGTTTTGAGGAAAAGTCATATAAGTAACCAATAAATGTTTAATAAAACCTTATATTAACTAATATATTGTTGTTAGAATACAATAAGAGTATGTTTTGAGGAAAACTCATGTAAGTAACTAAAAATGATCAATAAAACCTTATATTAATTATTAAACTCTTATTAGAATACTATAAGAGTATGTTTTGAGGAAAAATCATATATGTAACTAACAAATGCTTAATAAAACCTTATATTAACAACTAAATTCATATTAGAATACTATAAGAGTATGTTTTGGGGAAAACTCATGTAAGTAACTACCAAATGTTCAATAAAACCTTATATTAACTACTAAATTCATATTAGAATACTATAAGAGTATGTTTTGAAGAAAAAATCATATAAGTAACTAACAAATGTTTAATAAAGTCTGATATTAACTACTAAATTCTTATTAGAATACTATAAGAGTATGTTTTGAGGAAAAATCATACAAGTAAATAACAAATGTTTAATAAAACCTTATATTAACTACTAAATTCTTATTAGAATACTATAAGAGTATGTTTTAAGGAAAAATTTTATAAGTAACTAACAAATGTTTAATAAAACCTTATATTATCAAAGAAATTGTTGTTAGAATACACTAAGAGTATATTTTGAGAAAAGCTAATGTAAGTAACTAACAAATGTTCAATAAACCTTATATTAACTACTAAATTCTTATTAGACTACTATAAGAGTATGTTTTGAGGAAAAGGCATATAAGTAACCAAGAAATGTTTAATAAAACCTTATATTAACTAATATATTGTTGTTAGAATACAATAAGAGTATCGAATCAAAAAAAGAATACAATAAGAGTATGTTTTGGGAAAACTCATGTAAGTAACTAACAAATGCTCAATAAAACCTTATATTAATTATTAAACTCTTATTAGAATACTATAAGAGTATGTTTTGAGGAAAAATCATATATGTAACTAACAAATGCTTAATAAAACCTTATATTAACTACTAAATTCATATTAGAATACTATAAGAGTATCTTTTGAGGAAAACTCATGTAAAGAACTAACAAATGTTCAATAAACCTTATATTAACTATTAAATTCTTATTAGAATACTATAAGAGTATGTTTTGAGGAAAAGTCATATAAATAACCAATAAATGTTTAATAAAACCTTATATGAACTAATATATTGTTGTTAGAATACAATAAGAGTATGTTTTCAGGAAAACTCATGTAAGTAACTAAAAATGCTCAATAAAACCTTATATTAATTATTAAACTCTTATTAGAATACTATAAGAGTATGTTTTGAAGAAAAATCATATAAGTAACTAACAAATGTTTAATAAAGTCTTATATTAACTACTAAATTCTTATTAGAATACTATAAGAGTATGTTTTGAGGAAAAATCATAAAACTAAATAACAAATGTTCAATAAAACCTTATATTAACTACAAAATTCTTATTAGAATACTATAAGTGTATGTTTTGAGGAGAAATCATATAAGTAAATAACAAATATTTAATAAAACCTTATATTAACTACTAAAATCTTATTAGAATACTATAAGAGTATGTTTTAAGGAAAAATCATATAAGTAACTAACAAATGTTTAATAAAACCTTATATTATCAAAGAAATTGTTGTTAGAATACATTAAGAGTATATTTCGACAAAAACTAATGTAAGTAACTAACAAATGTTCAATAAAACTTATATTAACTGCTAAATTCTTATTAGACTACTATAAGAGTATGTTTTGACGAAAAGTCATATAAGTAACCAAGAAATGTTTAATAAAACCTTATATTAACTAATATATTGTTGTTAGAATACAATAAGAGTATAGAATCAAAAAAAGAATACAATAAGAGTATGTTTTGAGAAAACACATGTAAGTAACTAACAAATGCTCAATAAAACCTTATATTAATTATTAAACTCTTATTAGAATACTATAAGAGTATGTTTTGAGGAAAAATCATATATGTAACTAACAAATGCTTAATAAAACCTTATATTAACTACTAAATTCATATTAGAATACTGTAAGAGTATGTTTTGAGGAAAACCCATGTAAGTAAATAACAAATGTTTAATAAAACCTTATATTAACTACTAAATTCTTATTAGAATACTATAAGAGTATGTTTTAAGGAAAAATCATATAAGTAACTACAAATGTTTAATAAAACCTTATATTATCAAAGAAATTGTTGTTAGAATACAATAAGAGTATCTTTTGTGGAAAACTCATGTAAGTAGCTAACAAATGTTCAATAAACCTTATATTAACTACTAAATTCTTATTAGAATACTATAAGAGTATGTTTTGAGGAAAAGTCATGTAAGTAACTAAAAATGCTCAATAAAACCTTATATTAATTATTAAACTCTTATTAGAATACTATAAGAGTATGTTTTGAGGAAAAATCATATATGTAACTAACAAATGCTTAATAAATCCTTATATTAACAACTAAATTCATATTAGAATACTTTAAGAGTATGTTTTGAGGAAAACTCATGTAAGTAACTAACAAATGTTCAATAAAACCTTATATTAACAACTAAATTCATATTAGAATACTATAAGAGTATGTTTTGAGGAAAAATCATATAAGTAACTAACAAATGTTTAATAAAGTCTTATATTAACTACTAAATTCTTATTAGAATACTATAAGAGTATGTTTTGAGGAAAAATCATATAAGTAAATAACAAATATTTAATAAAACCTTATATTAACTACTAAATTCTTATTAGAATACTATAAGAGTATGTTTTAAGGAAAAATCATATAAGTAACTAACAAATGTTTAATAAAACCTTATATTATCAAAGAAATTGTTGTTAGAATACAATAAGAGTATCTTTTGAGGAAAACTCATGTAAGTAACTAACAAATGTTCAATAAACCTTATATTAACTACTAAGTTCTTATTAGAATACTATAAGAGTATGTTTTGAGGAAAAGTCATATAAGTAACCAATAAATGTTTAATAAAACCTTATATTAACTAATATATTGTTGTTAGAATACAATAAGAGTATGTTTTGAGGAAAACTCATGTAAGTAACGAAAAATGATCAATAAAACCTTATATTAATTATTAAACTCTTATTAGAATACTATAAGAGTATGTTTTGAGGAAAAATCATATATGTAACTAACAAATGCTTAATAAAACCTTATATTAACAACTAAATTCATATTAGAATACTATAAGAGTATGTTTTGGGGAAAACTCATGTAAGTAACTACCAAATGTTCAATAAAACCTTATATTAACTACTAAATTCATATTAGAATACTATAAGAGTATGTTTTGAAGAAAAAATCATATAAGTAACTAACAAATGTTTAATAAAGTCTGATATTAACTACTAAATTCTTATTAGAATACTATAAGAGTATGTTTTGAGGAAAAATCATACAAGTAAATAACAAATGTTTAATAAAACCTTATATTAACTACTAAATTCTTATTAGAATACTATAAGAGTATGTTTTAAGGAAAAATTTTATAAGTAACTAACAAATGTTTAATAAAACCTTATATTATCAAAGAAATTGTTGTTAGAATACACTAAGAGTATATTTTGAGAAAAGCTAATGTAAGTAACTAACAAATGTTCAATAAACCTTATATTAACTACTAAATTCTTATTAGACTACTATAAGAGTATGTTTTGAGGAAAAGGCATATAAGTAACCAAGAAATGTTTAATAAAACCTTATATTAACTAATATATTGTTGTTAGAATACAATAAGTGTAACGGCCCAGAATTATGATTTCCGGGTTACGTTTCAAGGGATAAAACCCCTTGTTCGGATCTTGCAATTCAGGTACGGGTTGAGTTTTAAAACAAAATATTTGTACTAAAAGAAGGGATTTCGAACCCTTAAAGATCGCGGATCCATTGGGGATCAAATACCTGCCTTAGTCTAATCGTGAAATCGAGCGAAAGCAAAAATAAGGTTGAGTTCAAATACAATCCGAAAGGGGGTATAAAAGAGAGGAAGTGTGGTGGTCTCTCAACCTCTCGATCTAACGCCAAAGGTCTGAACCCGCCAAGCATCCACATAAGCAACGATAGCGGCTAACGGTTACCTGAATCTAAAAAAAATGAGGGGGATCTGGGTCAATCATCAGGTCACTCATGCGCGTATGTAAACACACTCTGAGAGGCATATAATAAGCACCCTATTCTTAAGATGAAATGCGTAATGCCATACGTAAATTAAATCACATATATATATACTGACAGATTAATATAATGCAGAAAGCGATAAATGGATCCACACAGAATGCCAAATGGCATGTCCCTCTCGTCCCTCCACCCCTTTTCAATAGGACGGAGACTGGCCAGTTCGGTGCTATAGCATAGCAAATTCCTCGTGGTGGTGCACGACCCACGGCATCATCATATCATATCATCTCATCGCTTGCCCGATGGTGCTGGGCTATCATATCATGCTCATATAGACTCGATTGACTCAGGGTACCCGATGAGGCCGGGCTACCCTATGACCATAGCAAAGACTCTAGGACTATCACAGATAACGGCCGTTCTCTTGCAAGGACATATAGCAATCATATGACTTTCATTTTAGTTCCTAAGCATGATTCTAAGTCGTATGGTGCATGGACACTAGCCTACTATATAACACCCAGTGCATAGAGCGCCCATCATGAGTAAGTTCAAAGAACTTACCTGGAGTAGCAGATCAGCAAGATGAAAAGCAGCAAGATATAAGCAAGCAGGTTACAGATCACCTAGCAATTATTAATAAATATGCATAAGTAAACTGCACACAACGGGATCCATTTACCACTACCAAACATGCTCATCAATCCCTTAATCATAGCATCATCAGCATCCTTTATCTCAACTTATCTCAACATCTTATATCATCTTATTCCATTGTCATTTCCATAACTGGCTCAATCATATTTCAATCCATATAATCTTACTAGCTAGTCCGGTTGTTAGTCAAACAATTACTTCAAAATTTATACTTAGCCATTTCTAATTCATAAAATATTTAATCTTTAAAACTACTTCCAAAAATCCGATTAAATAATTCTGGCATACTTTACTTTAATTAAAATCATCCTTCTAGGGACTTAATAATTTTCAACCGTTATTAAATAATTCAATTTATATACTTTAAAACCGAGCCCTTTTAAATATCGACACACAATCAATTTCTAAATAATCAATTATCGGTTATCGGTTGAACATTTAATTAATAAGTTAATTAATTAAATAAATAACGAATAAATCTGAACCGAACCAACGTTTTTAACCCAAACCGAACCCGCTAAACCTCAACCAACCCGGTTCAATAACAATCAAATAATATAAATTTAAGGAGGTGGCACCCACGTTTGCTGACTGGGCAGGGAATGGAGCCCACGCCGCTGCTTCTCCTTCTTCTTCCTCCGAGTTGAGCTCCCGCCTGCGCGGCCATGGCGATCGACGCCAAGCTCGCGGCTGCAGCTGCGCTCAGACTCGCCGCCTCTCCCTCGCTCACCCTCCCCAGCTCCGACCTACCTTCTCGCCGGGCTCGAGCTCACCTCTCACGCCTTGCTCGCGCAGCTCCCACTCAAAGACACGAAGCCGCGCCCGACCTCGCCGCTCTCGAACTCGCCGGAGCTCTCGAGCTCGCCCAAGCTTCCCGCACTCAGCTATCGCTCACTCTCCCCAACTAAACTAAGCGGAAAAGGAAGAACGAACAGAAACAAGGAAAGGAGGGAAGGTTCGAGAGCTCACCGAGGTGTTCGCGGGTGTCGGAGCTTCAAACGGAGTTCTAGCTGTCGTCGGAGGCTCTCGATGGCTCCTCGGACCTGCGTCGGATGTGGGTAAGTGCGATGGTAGGGCTCGAGAGTGGTTTGGATCGGAAACGAAGGAGAATGGCTTACCAGAAGGTTGTCTCGAGCTTGAATGGGCGGTGGACCGTCGGTGGCTCGGTGGTGGCGTTGAGAGCTCCTTGGGCTGCCTTGGGGCACTGGTAGACGTCGAGGGAGGTGTGGGGTGGTGCTTTTGCTGCTGCCCTTGGAGAAAGGAGGACGGAGGTGCTCGGCGGTGGTGATCCAAGGAGTGTAGATAGGAGGAAGGTGATGGATGTAGCCATGTAGGTGGAGTGACGGTGACGGGGTGATGTCGATGAGTGAATGACAAGGTGAGGGGGTGGGTTGAATTTGAAGGGTAAGGTGAGTGATGGGAGTGGGTGAGGTTTGAGTGTTAAATTGGTTAAAATCAATACCCGGAAATAAATTCCGAATACGCGAATTTGAATCCCGTAATTAGTGTTCGAATGTTAGTTACCCGACTCTCGCTTTCTCGATCAATTAGATTTTTTTTTTTTTAAAAAAGAAGGGGATATCACCATTCAATAATTATTTTGAATTTTCGAGATAAAACGACGGAAATTGTTCATTAAATCTATACTCCGGTCGGAATCCGCTAAACAAGTTTTAAAACCGATTTAATTTCATTTTTAATTCTCTTATTCCAGAAAATTAGGATTTGAAAATCCGAGCCTTTACATCATCCACCTCTAAAAACAAGTCTCGTCCCCGAGACTAAAATCATTTTAAAGAAAACAGGGGATTGATGTTTTAAATTAGTGAGTCCAAGGATCATGTCATTGATCCCGTAAGCACCTCACAAGTGCCCCTATGAGATCCTCACAGTACCGTTGTCGTGATCATAATATCCCCAATAAATCGTAGTAAGAATGTAATATGGGCCCCTACCACATCCTTAATTCGACTTCTCGGTCATATCATAACTCAAAAAGCATTACAACATCTCCACTAGGTCTTAGCAAGCAATCTATAAGGGCCCCTATAAAATGTCTGTATCCACTTCGTGGGAGTCATAATGCAAGCTCGGTTAGAAAATTTCAAGAGGTTCCATAGTTTGAAAAGTTTTGGTCTCAAAATCATTGAAGTTATCGATCGCGTTTGATTTCTCAAAACCCAAGTTAGTCGTTTTTAAACACCATTTAAAATTCCCTAACCCGATGTTAGTCAAGCAATTTCCAAATCTCAGGAGGTGGAATCATCCACCTCTAAAGGGCTAATCCTATATTCTCTTCCTAGTTTCCGAATCAAAACAATCATCATTCTCAACTCAACATGAACAAAAGTAAACCAACTCATCGACTCATAACATCATCAGCCACCTCTCGTGTGGCAAATCTTAACATCAATCATGATAATCTCAACTAGTCAACATCTCAACCGCATAGCATGTTTACCCATAAGATAAATCATACCATCCATTCAGAACATGCCAAAAGCAATAACAAAATCTCAACATCATACCACGAGCCATACGGCATATCTACATCATACTGAAGGCATCGCAACTTCGTGATCGAATTCTCATAACTTATCATGCAAGCACACATGTCAAGAGATCAATGAGCTAGGTGTCACGGGGTTAGTATGTCAGTACACATCAATTCTCACAATCGCATAACATCGCACTACAAGTATAACCAGTCATAGCAGATTTATCATGTCAACATATCAACACATCAAAGTCATGCTATTAAGATTCAGAAAAGGAAGATCAAGTAGTATATAAATCACCAACATGTCAGCATGCTCTGAAAGACATCACCTCAACTCATCACAATATCGAATGACGATAATTTAGTAACCAGGCACCATTAAGTCATGTTCATCATTTAACGTATCAATAATCATGCTTAACTATGTAATACAACATCATGCTTTCATATAATAACACATCATTATCTCATATATCTTGTCGTAACACATCCTAACATTCTTTTATAACAACATAACAGGATAGCAAATCGTCAATATATCATGATAGCATTTGTCACTTTCACTAGATTTCAATATTGCATATCAACATGTAGTATTGTTCCATACCAAGTTCATCATGGTCGCTATCTAACATCATGCCAGTACATATTTACAAGTCATGTAAGCAAGAAAATTCCCAAATTATCATCAGTACGTCAACAAGTCTCAATTTGCTATTATGCTCAAAATTATTGCAAAACATCATATATGAACATAGTCAATTCAAGCTAGCAACTTTCATCATAACCTTATCAGATACCAATTCAAGTTCCTTAGCATTCGCAGTTCATACTTTTATAGACAAAGGAATTTAGATCATGCTTAACAACTCACATTAGCAACACATCAAGACATCATGGTATATAAGAACTGCAAGGCATTGAATCATATAATCATAATCAATGGACCCTCAGGAACCATTCATTACCAAGTCAGCACATCAACACGTAAATTTCATCGTCAGGTCAGTGCAATATCGCCATCAACTAATTTCGAAGGATTAAGAGTTAGAACGGAGAACACTCCCGCTCGCAAGTCATAGCGTACTCAGTAATCGTCATCATCAAAACGTGCTTGTCCTGCCGAAATCGTTTATCTTGAGGCTCGTGGGTAATGGGCACACGCCTTCGCGGCGTTGCTCTATCGCTATCAGACTTCCCATTTCCTCTTTCATGTCGTCAATCGTCCAACGTGTCGTGTAGGAGTTCAAGTTAGCGAAGATAGGGGAGGGACAAGAGCGGACAACCCAATGTTCCTTTCGGAACGAACACACACCAACCCTAAGGATGACAACTAGAGACGAAACTCTGACCTGAGAATAGCAACGATGCCCTTATGGAAGTCCATTAAGTTATAATCGCGACAAGCAAACACGAATTCATTATGGAGCATATCAATCACGCTAATCCACACTAACAGGTACCTATTTCAGAGGAGCAACATTCGTATTCATTTCCAACGACACGATCGATTCCTATACTGATGCATGCGAGACAAGATAATAGTCTATTATTCCATGAAAGCAGTTATGCCTAGCAATTTATGCGGAATCAAGAATGAGCATGCAGGATTCGAGGTCATGTGGGATTTAACGACGATGACGAGTATGGTGTATATGAACGAATGCACAAGCATGGTGTACGCATCAATAGGTGAGGTCAAATATGGCATGGCAAGGTGTAACATAACAACTAGATTAAGCGTCATACGAGAACATATAGGAGCAACCTAGTAACTATCTCATCCAAACACACTGGTCATATAATAGGTCAAGCATGGCACGTAATCATATGATGAGATACATTTAGAAAGCACATGTCCTACATGATACTAGCGACACATATAAAGGTACAATAGTTATCACATCATAGAACAGGTACAATATGTAATCATTTAGCGAGTCATACTAGAAATCATAAGCCCTACGGGATACTACTAGCACATATCGAATCATGACCACAATCAAGGTAACTCGCCTAAATTCATTGTAACATTTATGCGTCATACATATGCAAAATGATATAACGTGGTGTGTAATCATGCGAGGTGCCAAGTCATACATCTATGCCAACACTACAGGAATTCATAAGGTAATAGGGGAAACACTACCGAGTGATAACATGTAAGCATACCAGGATAAACCACCACATAAAGCAATTGATCATCGAATTCAACATCAATCTAATTTACATGAGTAAGATATTTCAAGGTGATGGAAAGAGGAAAGGATCACACTATGAGGGACCTAGCTCGAGAGAGAATCAGTAATAATGCAAGCAAGGTATGTATTCCAACTCAACAACCATTTTAATAAGGCATGCATTTACCAAGACATCACGTTAAATAGCATGATCACAATTGAACTAATAATTTAGTCAACAAACCAAGGGTAACATCGACTAATCATGCAGGGAAGATCATCTTACGACATTCATACAAGGGAAATGTAGCACACTATCATGGGCCTAATCTAGGGGAAGACAATAACTATATACATACACTTATCATGCAATTCATGCTTCAAATCAGCCGTTAGTACGATCAATACAACAAGTCAATTAGACATGCGAAGGCGACATATAATGAGGACAGGAAGCAAGGTGCAACATGGGACCTAATCAATGGGGCAAGCATGGGCACAAGATGTCATACAACCACGAATTTACATTTAGGATCGTCATCTTAACATGTACTGGAAATTACGTATCATATACGGCATGCTGATATCAAGTTATAACACATAATCATCAAGTATGGAAGTCACTCTATCATGATACAAGACCTGAACAATCACACTATCATGAACCTATTTACAGGGAGAACATTAATCATGCGGCTTCCTAACACGTGATATTTACATTCATGCAGTAGTATGACGGTGCAACATACCGAGTAGGGCATGCTGGGATGATAGACACGTAACATGTGTAACTTGGACTCACACAATGGCCATCATGAAGTCATAAACATTAAAGCATGCATTCATCAAGACTCAATTATACCACGTATTCCCCATCCAACGCAACTAATCACACAACAATATCAAGTGCAAACAACCAACAGTCGTTAATCTGACGAATACAAAATAGATGGGCATGTTGTAGATTCTTGTCATAAAACGAGTAATAAGCATCAAGGCGTCATCCACTAGTATGCTAAAGATATCATTTACAGGCATTCAGACGAAGAAGAGTTTATCACACTATCATGGACCTAACCCAGGAGAAAACAATTATCATGTAGGTTTATATCATGTGGTTTATACGCTTCCAATCAATCATTAGTACAACTAATACAATAAGTCAAGTAGGCATGCTATGGCAACGTAATCACGATAGAGAGTGAGACATAACACAAGACTTGATCAATGTAACTAATCACAGATGTAATAACATGAGCAACATTTTACAAATAAGCATTTTGCAAGATACATGCAGGAGGTTACAAAATCATGTCATGCAATTCAGAGAGAGTCACCATTACAACTGGATAGAGATCCCTAAGGGCAACCATTGACCTTCCCCAACTTACTCATCACCCCTATTTCTTGTGGGACCTGGGTACGTACGACTCTTTGTGGCAAGAAAACCTCGGTTGATCATCATAAGAATCAAGGAAGACAACCCCAAAACACCTTACTTTTGACTCAAAATGACATCAAGAACTACCTTCCAATACTCAATCAGACAACCTTCATATACATACATGAGTTTATGACGCAATGTGTTTACCAACCCGATTCCCATGAAAGATACCGACATCCGGGAGAAAGACTCGATAGAAGCATCAAAGGGTTAACAAACATAGTAGAATGAGATATTTCACACAAGCTGGGTTGACCACATAGAATTAAGGTTACTCCCACTATCTCGTTTGTACGGATCAGTCGATACACATTTAATTGTTAGGCATACCAATCAGACCTTAGCATATCAAGCACTCAACATAGAATTAATCAATGACAATTATAATGACCTCCTTCGAGGGAGATCGTACTCAGTCTCAATATATAAAGCACATCAAGCTATCTAATGTCGCTCTTCAAGGAGCGACTGACCGGAGGGGCAAAAACCTCGCGATCCTACCTAACTCGCCACTCCAACCACCTTGATGCAAATTCCTTGGAGTCTTCCGGACCCTCTGTAAAGAGCAAGCTAGTATTTTGCCTACCGTTCCCAACTACACACAATAGGGGTGGTTTAGCGCCTTTACTACCCACTCGCGTCCCCATTTGGTCGATTTTCCTCAATTATTACAAGTCGAGTTCATTACTTAATCCAATTTTGGTTAGGCATCTTAAGTTCATTTTGCCCCTTTAAATCCTTTTCAAAAAGTCCTTGAAACTCGTGGGCGGTTTTCAAAACTTACACTCGACCCTTGTGTACCCGAATTGCACAACCTGAGCTCTGATACCATCTTTGTAACGGCCCAGAATTATGATTTCCGGGTTACGTTTCAAGGGATAAAACCCCTTGTTCGGATCTTGCAATTCAGGTACGGGTTGAGTTTTAAAACAAAATATTTGTACTAAAAGAAGGGATTTCGAACCCTTAAAGATCGCGGATCCATTGGGGATCAAATACCTGCCTTAGTCTAATCGTGAAATCGAGCGAAAGCAAAAATAAGGTTGAGTTCAAATACAATCCGAAAGGGGGTATAAAAGAGAGGAAGTGTGGTGGTCTCTCAACCTCTCGATCTAACGCCAAAGGTCTGAACCCGCCAAGCATCCACATAAGCAACGATAGCGGCTAACGGTTACCTGAATCTAAAAAAAATGAGGGGGATCTGGGTCAATCATCAGGTCACTCATGCGCGTATGTAAACACACTCTGAGAGGCATATAATAAGCACCCTATTCTTAAGATGAAATGCGTAATGCCATACGTAAATTAAATCACATATATATATACTGACAGATTAATATAATGCAGAAAGCGATAAATGGATCCACACAGAATGCCAAATGGCATGTCCCTCTCGTCCCTCCACCCCTTTTCAATAGGACGGAGACTGGCCAGTTCGGTGCTATAGCATAGCAAATTCCTCGTGGTGGTGCACGACCCACGGCATCATCATATCATATCATCTCATCGCTTGCCCGATGGTGCTGGGCTATCATATCATGCTCATATAGACTCGATTGACTCAGGGTACCCGATGAGGCCGGGCTACCCTATGACCATAGCAAAGACTCTAGGACTATCACAGATAACGGCCGTTCTCTTGCAAGGACATATAGCAATCATATGACTTTCATTTTAGTTCCTAAGCATGATTCTAAGTCGTATGGTGCATGGACACTAGCCTACTATATAACACCCAGTGCATAGAGCGCCCATCATGAGTAAGTTCAAAGAACTTACCTGGAGTAGCAGATCAGCAAGATGAAAAGCAGCAAGATATAAGCAAGCAGGTTACAGATCACCTAGCAATTATTAATAAATATGCATAAGTAAACTGCACACAACGGGATCCATTTACCACTACCAAACATGCTCATCAATCCCTTAATCATAGCATCATCAGCATCCTTTATCTCAACTTATCTCAACATCTTATATCATCTTATTCCATTGTCATTTCCATAACTGGCTCAATCATATTTCAATCCATATAATCTTACTAGCTAGTCCGGTTGTTAGTCAAACAATTACTTCAAAATTTATACTTAGCCATTTCTAATTCATAAAATATTTAATCTTTAAAACTACTTCCAAAAATCCGATTAAATAATTCTGGCATACTTTACTTTAATTAAAATCATCCTTCTAGGGACTTAATAATTTTCAACCGTTATTAAATAATTCAATTTATATACTTTAAAACCGAGCCCTTTTAAATATCGACACACAAATCAATTTCTAAATAATCAATTATCGGTTATCGGTTGAACATTTAATTAATAAGTTAATTAATTAAATAAATAACGAATAAATCTGAACCGAACCAACGTTTTTAACCCAAACCGAACCCGCTAAACCTCAACCAACCCGGTTCAATAACAATCAAATAATATAAATTTAAGGAGGTGGCACCCACGTTTGCTGACTGGGCAGGGAATGGAGCCCACGCCGCTGCTTCTCCTTCTTCTTCCTCCGAGTTGAGCTCCCGCCTGCGCGGCCATGGCGATCGACGCCAAGCTCGCGGCTGCAGCTGCGCTCAGACTCGCCGCCTCTCCCTCGCTCACCCTCCCCAGCTCCGACCTACCTTCTCGCCGGGCTCGAGCTCACCTCTCACGCCTTGCTCGCGCAGCTCCCACTCAAAGACACGAAGCCGCGCCCGACCTCGCCGCTCTCGAACTCGCCGGAGCTCTCGAGCTCGCCCAAGCTTCCCGCACTCAGCTATCGCTCACTCTCCCCAACTAAACTAAGCGGAAAAGGAAGAACGAACAGAAACAAGGAAAGGAGGGAAGGTTCGAGAGCTCACCGAGGTGTTCGCGGGTGTCGGAGCTTCAAACGGAGTTCTAGCTGTCGTCGGAGGCTCTCGATGGCTCCTCGGACCTGCGTCGGATGTGGGTAAGTGCGATGGTAGGGCTCGAGAGTGGTTTGGATCGGAAACGAAGGAGAATGGCTTACCAGAAGGTTGTCTCGAGCTTGAATGGGCGGTGGACCGTCGGTGGCTCGGTGGTGGCGTTGAGAGCTCCTTGGGCTGCCTTGGGGCACTGGTAGACGTCGAGGGAGGTGTGGGGTGGTGCTTTTGCTGCTGCCCTTGGAGAAAGGAGGACGGAGGTGCTCGGCGGTGGTGATCCAAGGAGTGTAGATAGGAGGAAGGTGATGGATGTAGCCATGTAGGTGGAGTGACGGTGACGGGGTGATGTCGATGAGTGAATGACAAGGTGAGGGGGTGGGTTGAATTTGAAGGGTAAGGTGAGTGATGGGAGTGGGTGAGGTTTGAGTGTTAAATTGGTTAAAATCAATACCCGGAAATAAATTCCGAATACGCGAATTTGAATCCCGTAATTAGTGTTCGAATGTTAGTTACCCGACTCTCGCTTTCTCGATCAATTAGATTTTTTTTTTAAAAAAAGAAGGGGATATCACCATTCAATAATTATTTTGAATTTTCGAGATAAAACGACGGAAATTGTTCATTAAATCTATACTCCGGTCGGAATCCGCTAAACAAGTTTTAAAACCGATTTAATTTCATTTTTAATTCTCTTATTCCAGAAAATTAGGATTTGAAAATCCGAGCCTTTACAATTTGTGAGGTCATCAGAGAAAAAGGCAGTTGGGATTTTGGAAGCTCAACTTGTTGCACATTTCATTTCCTTGAAACCTAATCTAAGCAAAGCTATAAATAATAAATTTATCAACTAGCAGCGATTAAGTTGCTATGATAAGTGTTCTACTCTTTCTTGTTTTGCCTTCAACAATGATTTGATACATGTTTGTGATTTTTTTTACATAAATGCCGATTTTTCTCAATTTGATGTGTCCATAGAGGTTGGCTTTTCCTATTTCCCTGCACTTTCTTTTGTTTGAAAAAAAAAATATTTAAAATGTTAAACCATGGTCATATTAGATGTGTGCAGGAAAAGGAGAAGCTTGTGGATGAAGTTGTTCGTTTTTTCCTCTTCAAAATCCAGCTCTGGTTGTCCAATTAAAAGGGAAGAACTGATTGAAGTAATCAGCCAAATCCAATGACAAGAGAAGAAAAGCCTTGATGAAAAAGTATGGGAACAGAAGATGTTAATGATCTAGTATGAGAAAGTGGTTTAGGAGCTTTCCAGTGAGAAAGTAGATTGGTAGGAAGTCCTACGAGACCTGTCTGATTGGAGACTAAGGTTGAAACTAGAGACGGTTATTAGGAGCTTTCCAGTGAGAAAGTAGATTGGTAGGAAGTCCTACGAGACCTGTCTGATTGTAGACTGAGGTTGAAACTAGAGACGGTTATAGCTACTAGAGGAGAGAACTGAAAGGTCTTTTTTAGTAAAAATTGGAGGTGTTGCTTGGCGCTATGTGGTTATGCCCTTTTCTTATTGACAAGACTCTAGCTTGGTCTTTGTTACCACTTGTAACAAAATTACACTATTATATATATATATATATATATATATATATATATATATATATATATATATATATATATATATATATATATATATATATATATATATATATATATATATATATCAATTTTTCTATTCAATGCTCCAGGGATTCATCAACCTTTTTTCAGATCCAAATAGACCTTAAATTTATTTTTATTTCCTTATTTATCTCAGTATATATTGAATACCTTAGTTTGGTCTTTGTCACCATTTGTAACCAAATTACACTATTATATATATTTACCTTTTTTGATACCTAAATAAACCTTAATTTTATTTTTATTTCCTTCTTTATCTTAATATATATTGAATATCTTAATAAAAAAAATTCAATATATTGATAATTAATAATATTATTTAAAATCTTAATATATATATATATATATATTTTCCTTATTTATTTTTATTTTCTTATTTTTATTTCCTTATTAAAAAAATATCTTAAGATACGTATTGTCATCGAGAAATAAAGACTTTAGTAACAAATAACAATATTTATCGCCTATAAATTTGGTAAGTTTTCACCATATAAGTGCGACGAAAGTGATATTTTCTTCCTAAATAGTTATTTCAACGAAAAAAATATTACTCGTAAAATATCAACATATGGCGAGGAATTGAAAATTTTCTCGATAATAAATTTGAGCCATTTTCTATATTTCACCCAAGCCAATAACGACGAAAATAGAATTTTCTCGTTGATTAATATGTTTAGCGAGAAAATATTTCCTCGAGAACCACATACTTTTAGCGAGGAACTACAATCTTTGTTGCTAATCAATTTGGCGGGTTTTACATAATTCTCATCAAACAAATAACGAAGAAATTAAAAATTCCTTGATGAAAGTATTTTTAGCGATGAAAACATTCATCGATAAAAGCTCTAAATTCATCGCTATTTTTCTTATGGTTTTAGTGACCACATTACACTAACAATTAGCGACAAGTCAAAAAAAATGTCGTTGAATACCACTTTTAACGAGGAATATAGGTTTCTTGCTAAAGTTCATGTGCCATTTTAAGAGGAGCGAATATGTTCATCGCCAAAGCCCATATTTACCGAGGAAAAATAATTCATCGCTAAAATTTTGGTCACTGAAAGGCTTTTTTTTTGTAGTGTCTTCTGGACCTCTTCCTACGGGATGCTATCGGATAGCTTTTGCTTTATGAATTCTTTCCTGATAAAAAAAATTAAAATTTTAAGTTGTATGTCCATCTATCTTATTCAATTTGATAATTAAAACATGTCGTTTACTATTCATACACGCTTTTTTAGAATGATAAAAACTATATAAAATTTTGACATTTTTTTTATTATAGATTCATACTTACTAGTAATAAGTATGAAATTATTTTAAAAAGTTATTAATGGAGTTAATATTTTATATAATTTTAATATATAAAAAAGTGTGTGTGAGTAGTAAAACGTCAAGTTTTAATTAACGGAGAGTAACATTTTTACCAACCTGGTCGGCTTCTAAAAAGAGGTTTAGTGTGTTTCATATCAAATTACTATCTCGTCATATCCCAGGAGGAAAGAATTTATTAAGAAATTTCTGCCTTACCTCAGCCCATGTTGTGAGGGACCGTGGAGTCAGTCCTTCAAGCCACTTCAATGCTGGACCAGCAAGAGACCAACGAAAAGCTTTCATCTTGACATATTCCAGAGTAGTACCTTCAGTAAGAGTATGAAACATATCAGAAAAATTGGTAACATGTTCAAGAGGGCACCCATTAAACCTTCCATAAAAAGCATTATTTTTAATTTCAATAAGGAAGGCAGTGCGAATTTCAAAGTTATTTTCAGGGATTAGAATAGCGAATTCAGGCACGACAAGAGTCGGGTGCATGTAATCCTCAGCATTGGTAGGGAATTGGGCAAGCTCAGCCTTTGCCTGCCTCTTACGTTCAGCTTCCTGCTCAGTGCGTGCTCTCTCAGTGGCGAGAGCAGTATTTTTGGATTCTATCTCCGCTTGAAGCCTCTCTATCAGCTGTGCTTGTATTTCTGCGGCCGTCATGGCTCTTTTCAATTTAGCGTGGACGTGTATAAGGCGTTCTGGATCATCTAAGGCGTCAAACTCAGGTTGTTGACCAGAACGGCGCATACACTGCAAAATCAAAACTTAAAGGAAAACGTGAGATCTAACTACCTAAGGCGCAAATGATTGCTTCCCTGGCAACGGCGCCAATTTGATGTAGGGAGGAAATCGAGTTCAAAATATAATAAAATAAATCAAACTGGATTCGTGCCCACGCAAATGATTACAAGACTTCCTCCCGATGTAGCAGCAGGAAGTCAGGTTCGATCGTCGAGGAAGCTGGTCAGCGGATCTCAGGTAGCGGAAGGATCTCACAGGCAGAACACGACTTTAGGGGTACTCGACATCGACTAAGGTTAGTCGACAGGGGCCGGGTATAGTCGAATCCGAGCAAGCAGCAGTCACTAGAGCTGGTCGATCTCGAGGAATCAACTCGACGTCGAGGAAACTGGTTGACTTCGAGGAAACTTGTCGATGTCGAGTAACTAGCAGAGATAGAAACAACAACGATCTTACTCGACCGAAAATCAGTAGTCGACGTCGACCAAGGTTGGTCGAAATTGAGAAAAAACAGTAACGAAACAAAAGCCAAAGTTCGCAAATTTCGGAATAAACAATGTATGAAAAAGAACATCCAAGATCGGGGTTTGAAACAAGGATAACCAAACATGCATAAGGTAAGATTTATAACGATAATCATGCAAATCACATCGAAGGATCAAGCTTTCGCATTTTCCAACAATTAGACAACTCTTTCAAGAAACCCTAATTGTATCTACCGATTTTATGTTTATAATCCAAGTTGTTAACATGGATCTCTATTAAATAGGTAATAAACACACAAAAGGTAGTAGATGCTCAAAACATGATAAAGGTCGGATCTTTACCTCAAACACGCATGGCTATCGTCGGGCTCCCCCCAACCCTAGATGTAGGTGGACTACTCGATCTTCATCGCAATTGCATACATCATTGATGGAAAAGAAACTTGCATTAAAATCAACCAAAGCTTACAACCGATCGAAGCCAACTTGATCTCACTCCTTTACTCCTTTCGGCCTCCACTCTCTCTCTCTCTCTCTCTCTCTCTCTCTCCCTCTCCCTCTCCCTCTCTCTCTCTACTTACTACCTCTTCTCCTTCTCTAGAATTGAATTGTATGATGGAATGAATAAAAACCAGCCCTATAGGCTTCCAATTCATGCTACTCAAGAAAGGAAATCTCTATCTAATTGTTAAAGATAAAACTTTAATAAAAGGAACATTTATCTAAAAAGGAAAATAACTAAATATCTTCATGTGGTAGATAAATCCTTCTCTCCATGGATAGATCTTGATGTAATAGGATAGATCCGGCTTTGCTTCGTGCCCAAGTAATCCACTCGTAATCGGATTGGCCCAACGGACTCGCGACACAGATTCGGTTTGGTCGACTTCGACCAATTTTGGTCAATGTCGAGTTGCTTCGTCGATCTTGGCTTCTCTTCGTCTTCTCAAGCAGCATCTCCTTCCTCGAGCTCGGGTGTGCTTCTGGGTTTGGTCGATGTCGAGCAGGTTTGTCGACATCGAGTAAAGTTCAGCTCGAGTTACCTTCTCCTTCTATCCTCGATCAAGGCATGCTCTCATTTTTAGTCGATGTCGAGGAACTTTCCTCGAAATCGAGTAACTCTCAACTTTCTTCTTCTCTTCTTGGTTTCGTAACGGAATGGCTCCAAATTCTGTAATATTAAACCAAAACTTATGTAGACCTCTATTTCTTGCAAATAAGCATATATTACATAAATTCAACATATTCCCAGCCCGAAATATGCAAAGTATATAGAATAAGGAGCTAAAATGTTCATAGAAATATGGTTACTTTAGTGGACATCATACGCTCTCCCAGTCTTCGACGGGCTCATTCCCTTTCGAGCTCTTCGTCGCGGGGGGGAGTCGCGGGGAACATTCTGTTGGCCATCACCCACTTGGAGAGTAGCGACAGAAGCTGGCTTGGCTGCGCCCCTAGTTGCACTTTTCTTCTTTGCCAAAGCTGAAATTTTCGCTTTATTAACCAGCAACAACACCCCAAACACATACCCATCCAAACACACACCTCTTTCTCCCACTTCCTTGCTTCCTTCCATTCCTCTTGAATCATCGACAGGCGACAGCCACCATAACACTTGCCCTAACCCCTCTTTCTTGTCCTCCTAACACCACCACTCAACCACCTTCTTCTTCACTCTTCTCCTCCATCAAAGCATAGGGACGCCCCTGTTTTTCCGACAAAGAAGTCAAGCCGAGCATCAACTCCCCACTACCTCCATCACCTTCTCCTTCATGTGTGCTCAGCAGTAGCAGATTGTCCGATGTCCAACGTCGAGCCTAGGCCACCCAAGAACACTCCGAAGATGCCAACGCCACCACCTCCTTCGCGTTTCTCCTGTTTCGCAAACAAACGGAAGGTAAGCCTTTGGTCCTTTGTTTTTCGAACCAAACCCATGTAAATGTGCACCTTTAACCATTTTTCACTCGTTCTAGGCTCAGAACGTCTTGAATCCACCTCCGACGAAGCCCAGAACCACCCTCGATCACCCCGGAGCCATTTTCAAAGACCTTCTATGAGCTCCCTCTTCCTCCTTCCCTCTTGCTCGTCTTTCACTCTTTTGGTGTTGATTGAGGTCGAGGAGGAGTGTCGGTGAGGATGAGCATGGGTTCGGGGAGAAACGAGTCCGATCAAACGAAAAATGAGCCAAAAACGCATGTTTCGTTGCGGCAAAATCATGGTCGCCTCGTCGAACACGAACTGGGCAAAGATTGAAGGAGATGACCTTCTCCGCGGCAAAAGCCTTTGTCATCATGGTAAAAGGGCTTGTCGCGACAGCGAAAGCTTCCGTTCGCTAGGAAAATAGAGTTGTGTTTCACTATAGTGAGCGACCATTTCGCTGCAGCGAAATACAGATCTCGGCTCAGGCCGGAGCCGCTTCCTCCCTTCTTCTATAGGCCTTTAGTCCGATCCGATTCTAAGGGATTGGGGCTATTATTTGCATGTGTTTAAATTATTTAATATATATATATTATGATTTGTTTAATGGTTATTTAAATCTGATTTATTTATTTAATTGTTTATTTATTTGGTATGATTTGTTGAAAGACTATTTGTAATAATTATTGGAACGTTTTGGCTTTTTAAAATACTAGATTTGAATTATATATTTTGTTGGGAATAATCCTTGAGTGTCGGAACTTATTTTGAACTAAGTATGCCGAAGTTGTTTTAACGACATAACTTGAAAAAGATGGATTTAAAAAGGGTTTTCAGGTTTGATATTGACTTTTGGACAATGATATTTTAACAGGACAATATTTAATAGACTAACCTAACCTGAACCCGATTATCCTTTGTACCTATTAACTGGACTGTTTGGACTTTGGATTGGGAATTTGATGTATATAACCTGACTTGTGAATATGGCTTGAACTGAGAGCTTGACTGGTATTTGGAAATTCAAAATGTTGACATGACATAATGTAGATACGATGTAGAGATAATGATGATGATGTTGGGAATATGCTTAAGTGTGATGATGAGATCGTTAACTTATATGATTACGTGAAGCTTGTGTGTGTGATACTAGATGTGCTTTATCTAAGTTAGACATAAGACTTATTTATGTTACTTATTAATTCTAGGTGATCTCTGACCTATTTGGATTTGTGTGTTATTGATGTGTTTCTTGGATTCTGCGCATCTCCAGTTAAGTTTCTACGGGAACTTACACAAGATTCAAGCTTCATGTCTGATGTCATATATT
>JBANSL010000066.1:12500-15000 GCA_037127255.1 Persicaria tinctoria | reverse complement strand
CCGAGTAAAACTTTTATTTTTGGAGTTCTAGTGATCCAAATGGCATGGGGTTTTTTTCTATTGCAAGTTTAGGATGTTAGGAATCCCCCATTTTATTTTGTTCCGAGCATTTCTCAAAAAAATCCGACAATATCGGCCAATGCCATAATTGGTGTTGGCTGCTCCGAGGTGTCCGAGAAAAACTTTTATTTTTGGAGTTCTAGTGATCCAAATTGCATGGGGTTTTCTTCTATTGCAAGTTTAGGATGTTAGGAATCCCCCATTTTTTTGTGTTCCGAGCATTTCTCAAAAAAATCCGACAATATCGGCCAATGCCATAATTGGTGTCGGGTGCTCCGGGTGTGTCCGAGCACCTGTGTCCGGGGTGTCCGAGCACCTGTGTCCGAGGTGCCCGAGCACCCATGTCCGAGCTTTCGAGGTGTCCGAGCACCAATGTCCGAGGTGCCCGAGCACCCGTGTCCGGGGTGTCCGAGCACCTGTGTCCGAGGTGTCCGAGCACCCATGTCCGAGCTTCCTAGGTGCCCGAGCACCAGTGTTCGAGGTGTCCGAGCACCCATGTCCGAGCTTCCAAGGTGCCCGAGCACCAGTGTCCGAGGTGTCCGAGCACCTGTGTCCGAGGTGTCCGAGCACCTGTGTCTGAGGTGTCCGAGCACCCGAGGTGCCCGAGCACCAGTGTCCGAGGTGTCCGAGCACCCATGTCCGAGGTGCCCGGGCACCAGTGTCCGGGCACCCGTGTCCGAGGTGTCCGAGCACCCGTGTCCTAGGTGTCCGAGCACCCATGTCCGAGGTGCCCGAGCACCCATGTCCGAGCTTTCGAGGTGTCCGAGCACCAATGTCCGAGGTGCCCGAGCACCCGTGTCCGGGGTGTCCGAGCACCCATGTCCGAGCTTCCAAGGTGCCCGAGCACCAGTGTCCGAGGTGTCCGAGCACCCATGTCCGAGCTTCCGAGGTGTCCGAGCACCCTTGTCCGAGGTGTCCGAGCACCCATGTCCGAGGTACCCGAGCACCAGTGTCCGAGGTGTCCGAGCACCCATGTCCGAGGTGTCCGAGCACCCGTGTCCGAGGTGTCCGAGCACCCATGTCCGAGGTGCCCGGGCACCAGTGTCCGAGGTGTCCGAGCACCCGTGTCCGAGGTGTCCGAGCAACCGTGTCCTAGGTGTCCGAGCACCCATGTCCGAGGTGCCCGAGCACCCATGTCCGAGCTTTCGAGGTGTCCGAGCACCAATGTCCGAGGTGCCCGAGCACCCGTGTCCGGGGTGTCCGAGCACCCGTGTCCGAGCTTCCAAGGTGCCCGAGCACCAGTGTCCGAGGTGTCCGAGCACCCATGTCCGAGCTTCCGAGGTGTCCGAGCACCCTTGTCCGAGGTGTCCGAGCACCCATGTCCGACGTACCCGAGCACCAGTGTCCGAGGTGTCCGAGCACCCATGTCCGAGGTGTCCGAGCACCCGTGTCCGAGGTTTCCGAGCACCCGTGTCCGAGGTGCCCGGGCACCAGTGTCCGAGGTGTCCGAGCACCCGTGTCCGAGGTGTCCGAGCACCCGTGTCCTAGGTGTCCGAGCACCCATGTCCGAGGTGCCCGAGCACCCATGTCCGAGCTTTCGAGGTGTCCGAGCACCAATGTCCGAGGTGCCCGAGCACCCGTGTCCGGGGTGTCCGAGCACCCATGTCCGAGCTTCCAAGGTGCCCGAGCACCAGTGTCCGAGGTGTCCGAGCACCCATGTCCGAGCTTCCGAGGTGTCCGAGCACCCTTGTCCGAGGTGTCCGAGCACCCATGTCCGAGGTACCCGAGCACCAGTGTCCGAGGTGTCCGAGCACCCATGTCCGAGGTGTCCGAGCACCCGTGTCCGAGGTGTCCGAGCACCCATGTCCGAGGTGCCCGGGCACCAGTGTCCGAGGTGTCCGAGCACCCGTGTCCGAGGTGTCCGAGCAACCGTGTCCTAGGTGTCCGAGCACCCATGTCCGAGGTGCCCGAGCACCCATGTCCGAGCTTTCGAGGTGTCCGAGCACCAATGTCCGAGGTGCCCGAGCACCCGTGTCCGGGGTGTCCGAGCACCCGTGTCCGAGCTTCCAAGGTGCCCGAGCACCAGTGTCCGAGGTGTCCGAGCACCCATGTCCGAGCTTCCGAGGTGTCCGAGCACCCTTGTCCGAGGTGTCCGAGCACCCATGTCCGACGTACCCGAGCACCAGTGTCCGAGGTGTCCGAGCACCCATGTCCGAGGTGTCCGAGCACCCGTGTCCGAGGTTTCCGAGCACCCGTGTCCGAGGTGCCCGGGCACCAGTGTCCGAGGTGTCCGAGCACCCGTGTCCGAGGTGTCCGAGCACCCGTGTCCTAGGTGTCCGAGCACCCATGTCCGAGGTGCCCGAGCACCCATGTCCGAGCTTTCGAGGTGTCCGAGCGCCAATGTCCGAGGTGCCCGAGCACCCGTGTCCGGGGTGTCCGAGCACCCATGTCCGAGCTTCCAAGGTGCCCGAGCACCAGTGTCCGAGGTGTCCGAGCACCC